>VWZT01006521.1:761826-1025474 GCA_013397055.1 Pachycephala philippinensis
AAAAAAAAGTCATTGCTTGCTCGTTAACTAGCATGAAATAAGTTGAAATGCAGAACACTTTGAAAAGTCAATGTAAAGGATCCAGGTTGAAGCATTAGTTAGAATATATAAAAGATTTATATTATTATAAAACAAAAAAAAAAAAGCAATAAGAAGCCACAGGAATTAGCATAAGCTAGACATACAGAGCTCAGTTTGGGACATCATTAATGCAGTGACAACCTCCACCCTCCTCAGTGGAATATACCTCAAATATGTATTTACTGGCATGGCAGCATTAGTTAAATAAAGGTACCAAGGCAAGAGAGACCTTATGAACACAGCAAAGAACTCCTGACAGCTGCTTTTCCTTTTAGCATTTGGCAGGTAAAGTACAGTACATTTATGCACCTATGCAGTGGCAAATTGGTGCCTGCTTTATGACCCACGTATTTCCTTCGAACCAGCTTCTCCTGATGAGTAATCCACATTGCCACTGTTTGGGTCAGATAGATGAAAACCCTAACTTTGTAGGTGACACCTTCATTTTCATCCCTGCTGGCTGTAGAGCTTCTAATTTAGAGAGACAAAGGTTATTAGGTATGGTAGGAAGGGGAGCAGTACCATGTCTGCAAACTTAAATCTAAGGAAATGAGAAAACACTTTTTTATACTCATTGTATATAAACATACAAAATACATGTAGCTCATCAGCAAGAAAAATTAGCTCCTTTCATTTCTCATACACAAACTGAACAGTGACAGAAGCATAGACTCCAGCATACAATCTATCAGCTTTAATTTTCTCATGCTGAAAGAGAGAAATCCAGACTGAAGAGTAAAGAAAATACATCCTTTGTTAAACCTGTATTATAAATAGATATAAACCTACAAAAAATTTGTTACTGCACTCTTGACTTTAAAGTCTCCTTTCAAAGTTTTGTCTCCTACAACATTGTCAGAGATAAATCATACAAGCATAAGGATCCTTGCAGTTAATTTAAGGCTCAGTAAAGACAATGAGATAGAAAAAACTCAGATTTTTGTGCTCTTGACAACCTTTGCCATAAAGTTAGTTAATTTTGATTTTTTTATTTTAGAAAAATCACTTGGAAAAGGCCTACCTGTGTTCCTTTATTCTCCTCCTTTTTTAACGTCCTTCTGAATGCCATTTCTTATGCCAGAGGAAAAAACCAGTTTATTATTGCATTTTCATACCCACAGAAGATTATGAAAGCATGTTGATGCATTTCTTAGCTGCTTACAGTGGAGTTGGAAAACAACACTTTTTTGTACTGTTTGGATTATAAAACGGTCTTGAACACACAAACTTGAAAAGATGGATTGGCTTCAATGGATTACCCATGGCTATCTTAAAAACACTTTCGAACTTATATAGACTTCCAAAAAGCAATCATCAAAACAACACTTTTATCATCAAAAAAATTTTATTTATATGTGTGATGCATGCTCCTTTTAGCAGCTCAGTTAACTTTCAGTTTTATGTAATACTCAGAGGGAACTTGAGTATTCAGCGTGTGCATTCTTAACTGACTCCCAGTGGGAAGATCAGATAGCATCTGGCCTTTGTGAATCAACACAGAGAGGCTGCTGGGAAGGAAAGGGTAGTCCTCTGTTCCCATTTATTTTTGTACAGCCACAATGCACATAGTGACCAGAATTCTTCCTGGCATCACCTGCAGCAGGTAATGCAGTGGCATTGCTTGTCAATCTTTCAACCAATCTAGTGAACTAGGCAAACACAGAAGTGTTGATTCCTTAAGTGCTGTCTCAGCTCTTGGGAGTCCTTGGGAAACAATGTCTGAGCCACCAGTGTTAACTCGTCACAAAGTTCCTGAGGTAGTGCATCTTTTCCATATCCCTTTCCACCCCCTGCCACAGAGGCATTCCACCTCTATGGAAAGACCTAGCCTACAACCCAACCAAAACCAGCTCAGTCTGACTTGCAGATGCCAGTGTGTTCAGCTTTGGTTGGGATATAAAGAAGTTCTTCTCTTGTAAATGGAAAACATTTTGACTAAAAGCTGTCAAATTGCAGCAAGTAGCGAAGTCCACCAGGCTTTATTCACTGTCATTTTGTAGAGGGAAAGAAAAAACCCCTCAGGGAGATCATATGAGTCACGGGATTGGGTTTCCAGAGGGCTCTTTGGGATTCTTTTTGACCAAGAGTTTTCTAACACTGTTAGAGCAGGGACTATGTGAAACTCAGCAATTTTGACTGTCATGCTATTTTTCAGTTCCAGCTTTCATCACTTTGTGCCTTTTGAGTCTAACTTTGCCTGCACTTAAGTGGTTGTCAATGTAGAATAAATCACATGAAGAATACTTAGGGCCATGTTCTTTGCCCAGCCCACAAAATAGAGGAAGAAGCTAAATCCTCAGAAATAAAGGGTATACTCTCCTTCTCAGTATGACTATTAAAATCCTGGAGAACTCACTGTTACACTGAAGATGAGAAATAGTTGTTTTCTCTAATATGTACTAGATTCAAATCTGACAGGACCTTCAGACCTCTGCTGCTTTTTTAGAAAATCAGGAAAAAAATCTGTGTCTTTTGAGCACAATGCATGAGTAGAACAGAGTAATAAAGAATGTATTGCACAATGCATGAGTAGCTGCAGCACAAATTAATATATTGTGATGGGTTTAGGAGACAGAGGGGTGTCCACAGCTGGACCTGGAACAGTCAAGCCAGTGATTCATGGCTTTCAGTAGTGAGGCCAATGATTCTTGAATTCCAGCCTCTGTAACCATGCCTTGCCATTCATTCTTTTTCAAATGCAAAATATTGCATTCTTTCTCTAAGAGACACATGCTAAAGGACACTAGGACTCGTTAACAAACTGGAAAGTTAAGCACTTCTTTACATTTTAGGGCAGTAGATAAATTGGGACCTTAAAATACATTTTTTAAAGAAAAAAAATCATGGTCTGATTCTGACTTACTCTTGCATAGGAAGCTCATGTAAGTGTGAAGACTCTAGAGAGGAGCCAGCTTCACAGTAGGAAAAGCTTATTTTGTTATTATTAGCAGCCTGAGGTGTGCTGATCATTTTACTCCTGGTATTTTGCCATCTCTTAACAAGCATTGCCACAAAATGACTCACGAAAAGGGGTTTTTGAATGGAGCTCAGTCATTTTGGCACAGATTCCAACTCTGATCATAGGGAAACCATTTACTTTTCCAATTACGTGGTCAAG
This sequence comes from Pachycephala philippinensis, assembly GCA_013397055.1. NCBI lineage: Eukaryota > Metazoa > Chordata > Aves > Passeriformes > Pachycephala > Pachycephala philippinensis. Next base: position 765,026 of record VWZT01006521.1, read on the forward strand.
GCACAACCCCAAGAACTGCAGAGTCTTCTCTTGCCATATTAACCTAGCAGGAACAGCCAACTAAGAAACAGAAGAAAGTGAGTGTTTGGTGAACTTTATAGTCAGAAACTGTACACAAAACTCTTCAGGCCATCAATTTCCATTCATTATTTACATGCTGCTCTTGAAGACACTTATTGGAATCAGTTTTCAGAAATGTATTTCAACAACATATACAAAAAATTATCTCTCCTCTTTTCAATAGTTATCTTTAGAAGTGACATGTAACTGACCTGTCAGCTCCCATCCTTCACCTGGTGGTGGTTTAAATCAACTCTTCAGAGGAAATCAATCTGATGTAAAGTTGAATTAGACCTTTGCTAGACAAATCTCATTAAAACAGAAGTCTTAAACAAACACAAGGCTTTGTCACCTACACACTTGTTCTTCAGATCTAATCCACACAATGGTCTGTTGACCATGAACTCTTTGCCCCTGGGGGAACTGAGAGTGATCTCCTTCAGACTTCTTAACTTCAAAACATTTTTTTCATCCCTTCTTTCCACCTTGGTTCCTCTCTCCCTCTGATCACAGAAATCATCTCAGTAACTCTTACTCAACACTGGAAAGCGTTCCAGCGTTTCACAGAGCCTCACATCCGTTACTGTTTACAGGACTGTATCCCACAGCTCGGCAGTACTGGGCTGATCCCCGAGTCACTGAACTCAGAAGAGATTTTGCCACAGACGATAATGAGCAAATTTTGCAGGAAATTTTGTATTACATCCAGGTGTATTTTTTTATTAAAGGTATTTTTCACTTAATCTAAATAACAGGGCATCAGTATCCAATGGGTATTTTCTAACTTTGCTCAATGCAAAAAGCTTTTTCATTTACTATACCTTTGGTTCAAGTGCACAAAATTAAGTGGGGCAGTTAAGACCAGGCAAATAATGTACCTGATGATTTACCAGATTTTATTTACATTATTTTATAGCTATTAGATGTAATATTGTCTGCTCCTGTCACTCTCTGCAATGTGTTTGATGATTCAGGGAATAAATAAAACCCAGGTTTAGCAAATAAATGAGAGCAGAATTGGCAGCACACCAAGTCTGCTTTATTTGACTGAGAGAGAGATGTGTTACATGGCCTGTTTGTTTAAATTACGCCAAGAGTTGAGATACACCAGGTGTTGTAGACTATGGAATAGAGCCCTTAAAATGTTTGCAAAATCCAGATTTCTGTTTACTGGTTTGCCAGAATACAAACCCAGAAAGTTTACACTGAAAAGTTGAAAGAACAGGACTTTGTGATACCATTTTGCCATTATTTTTATTAATTAAAGTTATAGAAATGTCTCATATGTACTAACTATCCAGTCTCCCTGTGTGTCTGTCTCTACACTGGAATATGTAGTATATATAATTTTGTAAAATTATTTTAGTGACTATCTTAATGGTTCTGAAATACCATAAGACAGTTCTTTAACACAGATCAAATCAAACTATCTTTATTCAACTAAACGCCCCTTAAGTTCAGTAAATGGGAGATGGGTCTGAGAGATTTAATCTGTCAGGTTTTTTGCCCCACTGCATCTTCCATCAGAGACAGCCAGAGTGGGTTAAAACAAAGGAGACCCTAATCTGCTCTTTCAGGACGGGTATGGAAGAACAGTGTCACAAAGAGACCTTAGTAAGGAGGATGTAGCACAAATTACACTTAAAAACTGTGAAGTTTTGCTTAGGATCATACTGAAGATGCATTCAGGAATTCACAGCAGACATGGCAGGGCCGCTACCTTTGTGCTGCTCTCCACAGCATCCTGCAAAGCAAGCAGAGTGGGGCACATGAGGGATCCTCACCCACCTCACTGCAAAGTCAGCCAAGGCAGTTCAACCTACCATAGAAGATTGCCTGAAGTAATCCACTTAACTTTGCAGTGCTCTGGGGCCAATAACCTTTGGCAAGGGAAGAGGTTAAACCAGCAGGAGTTTTGTCTTAAGCTAGTAAAGTAATTTCTGCAGCGAACGTGAGACCACAGCCTGAATCAGGTTCAAAACTTACAGAGAGAGAGAGAGAGGTGGGGGGAAGAAAGAAACGGGGAGGGGGAGTTGTGAACAAGAAGGACAGGGGGAGAGAGAAGCAGAGAGAGAGTACTCATTCCCCCTTTAACTCTATGGTCGGTTACCAGCACTCTGAGCAGAAAAACCTGGATCTGTCTACCAACAAAATAAAGGTTAATGCATGTGAGGCTTCTTTAAGTTTCACCCAGTCATTCTTGTGTTTTAGTATTTTCTTCTCTGCCTTGAATAGAAAAAGATTACTTTTTAAAAACCAACTGCAGCAGTGGTGACATGAGTTATCTTCCAACCAAAGTGCATTGTCTCAGATTCAGTTATCTCTGAGACTGCCTTTTTTGTGGTATCTTCTAGTGGTTATAACTTACAACTGCCTGGAGTGCTTTTATTGTCCAATTCAAACATCTTGATGGACAAAACATTCCTACTGGCTCTCTCTGGAACCCTCTCTCTTGAAGCCTGCCAAAGCCCGAGTTTCAGCATGCACAGAACACACTGCAAGTCTGCTTAATCTCACTTTGCATTCAGCAAGAGGATATTGGAATAGTCCCAGAGAAATGCTGAGAAGTTTGTGTTGATGTAATGAAGAAGATAATAATGCCATTCTTACAAGGAAGCATGTAGTTTTGGATGCTGGTTAGTGTGGTTGAGTTGGAATAAATAAAGAAAGGAGATTTCTAGGCTAAATTCCTAATTCCAGCAAAGTTGGACATAAAACTCCAACTGAATGTAGTGGAACCAGTGTTTCGTCTCGGTTTTTTTGGTGGTGGTGTTGTTGTTCTGTAGTTTATCCATTAATATAGGTGAATGTCATCAGTTCCCAGTCTGTAGAAGAGACAGAGGTTACTGTTGTACAAAGAAATACACACATTTATTAACATAACTTTCCTCAAAAGTTTCTTGATAAGAAAGTGAAGAATCCACTCATTTTCCCATTAATATGAGCACAAGTATTAGAACATAGGATGGATTTTATGCACAAAACTAAACTACTGCTTTTCTCACTGCTGAAGCTTTTTTTAAAACAAATTTTAATGGTCTTGCAAGCAAAATAGATTCAATAGGTCTGATCTGCCAATATGTTACTCAATTTGTGTGTCAGTACAACTCCATTGATTTTTGTGCTATTACGGCTGTGTAGAAATGAAATAACACAGTGTTGAATCAAACCTATTCAAAGACTGACTGATGGTCCTGTTCAGAAATCAGATGAATTAAGAAAAACAAAATATGTTGAGAGGAGATGATGTTTCAGATGTGCTGTAGTGGGAGGAAGGATCACACACTGTAACAAATGGGCTGGTTTCTATGATAGAACACGTTTCACAGAGGAGAAATTATGTGAAATGTCAGGACAATATACGGTTTGTTTGAAAGCCTCATCATTGTCTAAAAATAGCCTCTAGCTTATGTTTTTCCTCTTTGAGAACTATTCTGATCCCAATTCTACACCTCTATTTCTTCACAGAATAAAGTTTGCTAAGTACGGGTTGCACAGGCAGGAAGATTTGTTGCTTTGGGACTTGGGACAAAATCTAATTTTAGTAGGCTCTATGTTTCTGCTTGTAGTGGTGAGGCAGAATATCAAATGAGCTGTTTAACTGTGTTAACACGTTTGCACTGGTTACAAGGCTCATTTTCATAATTCTTTAAATGACTGGCCTTCACCCTAACATGAAAGCAAGCCTTATTCCATTAAGCCCTCAGTTCACCCAAGTTACTAAAAAATGGGGCCTCTGTATATTCCGAAGTTTAGGTCACATTAGCCAGCAGCTTGGTTAGGGTAATCTAAACCAAAACAAGAATATTGCTTTTCTCTGAATAGGTGGTGTAGGCTACAATATTTTGTGGGCTTAAACTGTGTTATATCACTTTAGGACAGAAGTCTCAAACATGAGAAAAATATGTGATAAAATAAGACCAACATTGGTTTTGACCTAGTTTGAACAAAGGTGCAGAAAAATCAATGAGCCCTGGAGCAGCCTAAATGCTTTGCTAGCCTTTTACTACAACATTATATATTACATGCAAATAATGGCACAAATTTAATACTACTATTCATGTCAAGTGATTTCTTTGAATCTATATTTTATATTTTACAGATCTTGAACAGTAACATTTTTCTTTTTAGTGCAAAGTTGCTCAAGGTTCACTGGAGACTCTTTTAAATTGCTGCTTTCAGAGAAATAACAATGTAAAATGACATTATGATGTATAGCACCCTTCAGAAGACTTGAACCAGTGCAGCAGCAAGTCACTAAAACCTCTGGGAATGAAGCAATCTCCAGGGCACTATTGTCCAATTGTCCTAACTGGATCACTTTTAATTAGTTGCAATTAATTTCAAGTGACAGTGCACTGAAATATCAAATTATAAAGCACAGGAAAACACACTGGAATTTGGAAAATACCATTGTTGGATAGTTTCTCTAGTACAGAAGAGAACTGATCTGATTATTGCCTGCCTTAATCTATATAACTTTCATTAATTTGTTTCTACAATAAAGAGAAAAGATGCAATGATGTTGCTAAAGTAGTGACAGAGCTTTAGCACTTAGCCAGCTGACATGCATCGGGCTAACAAGTAGTCCATAGAATTTTTCTACTGAAGAAATCAGTATCTATCAATCTAAGTTGTCTATGTTATAGCTGAAATGGTTTAGGACTGTGGGTGTAACCAGCTAAAAACTGTACATCTTTGTCCCATTCTGTCCCAACAGATTGGTCATTCCTGTGAGGGACTCGACCCAAGTTGAGACAGAGTCCTTATCAGTAGACTTCAAGAGAAACTGATATTTACCCTCCTGTGAAGGTATGTTATAAATCCTGCATTTGTCAGTGCTGGAGACACCCCACCTGGGGGATTTTGCTACCAAGACATGAAACAATACCTATGGCCACTCCAGAATGCAGGCAAGGGTAGCCTTGCAGCAGTTACCTTCTCCCTGACTGCCCTGGAATAAGCAACCTGTAGCAAATTCAGCACAGCTTGGGGGTGAGGAACTGCTGGATCTTCTCCTTTCTGATCAGTGCAGTCAGAGCTCTAGAGAGTTCACACAGAGGTTTGCTGTATCCTAAGGCACAAAGAAATGCATGCCAGAGGAGTGGCTGTCTTTCCTTCTGTGTCTCCTCAGCACCATCAATTGGCACCAATGTGCCTTAGAGATACAGGTAGAAGTGCTATAGATCATATGTACCAGACCACAGAGAAATCACTGAATTAGAATACTGAGTTATGCTCTTAAGTGTTTCGATTTTGTAGATATTGACAGGCCATATCTATGACAAATTAAAACACTACATTTCTTGGCACTGCTAGAGGAAAAATATGTCTATGAGGTCAAATGGGGCCAAATTTTCAATAAAGTTATTTTAATGACAATATGTACCTCTACAATTCAAGGGGCAAAACAAACCTTCTCAAGTGAACTTAACATGACTGAAAGAAGCTGAATCCTCATCTGTAGGAACTGAAATCCCAGACTGACAACACAATAGGCAGGGGAAGACACAGTGCTCGTTATTCTGTGTGCCAGTGCCCTTCTATCACCAGTAAAAGGCAAAAAGTCCTCCAAGGAGCTGTCGTGGGCCCATTCATTCCTTACTAACTGCATTGAACTTGCCCAAAGGAGAATGGATGTATCATGAGGTATTTACTCCCTTCTCTGCCACCTCCTCTGCACATGAGCTGGAATAACTCACTTGCTTCACAAACCAGCTTTCAGATGACAGCTACTGATCCAGTCAAGAGTTACCTGCAGCAGAGGTGGTGTAACCTGGTCTGTGTGTAGTCTCCTCTCTCACAAATACAATATTATTCTGTTCCTCTGTGATTACTTTGTTTCTCATCAGATTTTCACAATTTGGAAATATGATCATGAAGCTGATTGAGTTAGGGGGACTGGGAACTGTCTGAAATAATAATACATTTCTGAGCATTTATGTGTTCTTGTGTTAAGTGGGTCAGTCAGACTTTTTTTTTCAGGAAAATACAGCTGGAGGAACAGCTTCATCACCATTTACCAAAAAATGCAAAATAGGAACTCTTATAATTCTCAAAAAGAAACTTGTACTCGCTCAAACAAGGCTTCTTTCATTGAATCATGTTTGTATACCAAGCAATATTTAGTTAGCCTTATGAAATCGAGGAACCTACTAATTATCAAATTACTCCATGCTGGCAAATCTGAGAAGTAAAAATACAAAAAAATTTCCGTGAAGACCAATTTCTTATTATATCATGTGTAACAATCTAAAACACTTTACTTTCTCCATTAAAAACATCTATATTTGTTCAGGTAAAAAAGGCAAAATGTTTGGAATGACCAAATAAAAGTTAAGTCATGCATTTTAAAACATTTTTTTTCAAAGCAATTTCATCCTTCTGTCTTATTTAGAGCCACCAAAGATCAAGTTTTCTTTATTACAGCATCCTGCTCCTCCACCTGCAATCAGAGATTCCACTGGCCAGCTGCACCGAGCAGTGTCCTGGGACCTTACTCTAAGAATGGGCCAAACTTAGAAACGACACAGTAAAAATCAAAAGCACTAGGAACTAAAGCCTCAGTACAAAAGTGCCATGAAAAGCCAGGATCTGATCTAGAATAAAATTCTGGTATTTTGGTACCCTGTCCAGGGTCCTCATTACTAGACAAATTGATCTTTAATGAGGAACTAGACAGAATTGGACTGGGCTCCTTTTTTACAGCACAACCTATATAATTTCTGCTGCATCAAAATGTCAAAAGTGATTTGATTTAATTTCTTTCTTTCATTTTTTTAACACTTTTGAGGTCCTTTTTCCTCAGAGGGACAGAATCTTTCCATAGCTGAGAAACAACGTAAACTGTAATAGGACTGAGGACTGTCTTATACATTCACTGTGAGACAGAGGGGGGAAAAACTCCACAGAACTATTTCTTTTTAGTAATGTACATATTTTTCTTATTACACACAAGATTATCCAAATTACAGATGTGTTAGTAGAAAAGATCATATAACCTGCGTGTACTTCAGTGTGCTGGCTAGTACACAGGTTTGGTTTTTGTTCTTTTTTAGATATTTTTTTTTCTCCTTCTCTTTAGTTACTTTGCTTAATTAACAAGATTCAAAATAATACCATGACCTTTGACACTACTCTATGATTCTATATATTCAACAGCATCTATTTTTGTTTGTATAATATCACAGCATAAATGGTGTCATCTTCTAACAGAGTGTGACAGGAGCTTAATTCCTGGTGCCTATGAATCAGGTCAAGAGCTCTGTCGATGACAGTGAGTTAGAGATTTACAGTAGACCAGACAAACTATAAAAACCTATGGTAGGGATTATGAGTTATCAAGATGTGCTGAGCTGGCACATGCTGCTAAGTCTGCGGTCAGCATTATCCAGGGAAGCTACAGTGCCACAGCTGCACAGCCCTCTATTACTACCAGTTAGCATCAGAGTGAGTATCAGCAATGGAAAGACTTTAAAAAGAATTGAAGGCAGGAGGATAAGGAAGGGAAATCAGGAGGAAAATGCATGACAAACAGTAACGTCTCCAGGACCGGCAACTCGTAAATCCAAAGGCTGCTAGCAAACAAACTGTACGTTCCCTTCTTTAACAAAACCATTCAAGGAAATAACATCAACATCAAATTGAAAGCTTTTATTCCCTTGCTCTGGCAGGAAGTGTGAGGAAAGCAATAACTGGGGGGGGCTGCAGTTTTTCATGCAGTGATTCTTTCTTTGTTGCACATATCATCAACTGATTATTTGCAATGGAGGAACGTGCCAGGCAGGAAAAGGGCTTCTTGTTCTGTCATGCTTTTCCTTGAACTCTAGCAATTCCTTTCTTGATTTTTAATATATATAAACACATTGCTTATGGCTCTACATATGCTTGCACCAATAAAAGCCTATGGCCAGACTAGCTTTTCTGAATCACTAGCCCTTCACAAACTACAGTAGAGGTTAAGTCTGAGCTTTATTTGCTCAAGTTTGGGATATACATATAGCAAATAAGAGTCCGTTTGAGAACTGAGATATATTTAACAATGATTTGTCATGCTTCCAGCAGCTTTCAGCCTTCCTCACTGCAATATGGATGGAGCTTACTAAGGTCTTACATATTCAAAATATTTTACTTTTCATTTAGGTGATGGGTTCACTTTTCATTTAGGTTTCCCTTTTCATCTAGATGATTTAGGAAATGATAGCCACTATGACAACTTTTAGGTTTCCCTGGATGCTCTCTTCTGCAAGACTTTAGAACAGAATGAGAAGCCTGCCATGAGATCACAGGCTATCAGAGACTGCACTTTGAGGTAGCAGTGTTCTAATTTTCTTTCAGTGTCCTGGGCAAGGAAGTTGATAATACTGAAAGAAGTACAGAAAGTTAGACTAACATACTGGCTTTGCCAGATGAAAATAAAAATGTGGTCATACTTCTTTAGAACAGACAGAACATTTGCCCTGTCAGCAATCATCATCAGGAACATTCCGCCATCCACACAAATTCCACTTTATCTCAATTGAGGTTTGTCCAACTTGCCTTTTAGCCTCCCAAGCAGTCTGGTTCTACAAGAATGAAGAGATTAAACCTTCCGGTGTGATAGGAGAGAAAGACAGCTGGGTGCCACCTGCACAGTTATAAGTCCACTTATGGTCTCAAATGTTCTCGCATACATAACAAATAAAAGAGCTGCACAGAACACCCTCCTGTAGAGTTTCCTATAACAAAGGGCCTACTAAAAAATTCATCCCATAACATTCTTTAAGATTTATTGGAAGGAAAAGATTGCCTCAGCAAAGATCAACCATAGCCTTCCTACCAGATACCCGGGCAAGCCAAGAACATCTTGTACTTAATTGTACAAAAAGCACTTGAAAGATATAACCTTTATGCGTTTTGGTCTGAAATGAGCAAAGTATACATGACTTCCTGAAATAATTAAATGAACTGCATGCACTTGTGCCTTACAGCAAAATCCCTCTTCTTCAATTTCTGAGTTTGATTTCTGTCAGGCTTACCACAAGATTGATATAAGGCAGCTGTACCAGCTGTTACCCATTGCAGAAGATGTATTTTTGAATGTATATCCTGAACACCTGCTAGAGGTAACCCATGTCTTATAATTCTATAAAGAAGTGCTGAAAACTTGGTTAACGAGCCATTGTCTTTTTTACAACCACACTGGGTAACTGCTATCTGTCTTTAAAAAAAAGGTAACTGATAGGTATCTCCAGATTCTATTTGGAAGAATTAAAAAACACCCAAGAACTTTGATATATGTCTCTGCTAAAAACACTTACACTTTCTCAAAATCTGCCCATTAAATTTTTACATTATGATCTGCAAAGTACACAGAACGCCACCTACCACATGGAAGAATGGGCCAACTGCACGTCTGCAAGCAGCATGCACGCTGACCTGCCAGCAGTGACTCCAGTACCCAGGAATTTATTAGTAGAAGACAGCCACATAGCAATTGGTTTTATTTACCCTTTTTTGACTTTTTCAACATGCAGGAGGCTCCTTGAACTCAATGGCTACTAAACTAAGGGCTATGTCAAACACAAGCACTCAACAAACAGATTTCCTCCCCCAGTTTAAACAGTGGTGCTACTATTAACATACTGGGCTGTGGCCAAGTCAGCACTTGCACTGAAAAGCAAGGTTAGTGATCACAGAGCATCATTACTGGCTGTGAATAGGTAACAGGCTACTATTTTTAGACTGAGTGATGCCAAAAGAGCTGTAGTACTTTCCTTGAGACAGCCAAAGCAGAAAAACTAGAGTAAGCCATACTTCTGTTAGAATTTCCTGTTTTGAAGCTACAAATGAATGTTGGACAGATGTTTTCTCATGCAAAGCATGTCCTTATTCTTGGATACAATAAATCCTGTAATATGAATGCAACTTTTAAAAAAATTAACTGATTTACATTGGTGACATTGAAGGTATTACAATACGTGACAAGAAAGAACTAACTCATCAACAGCACAACACTTTAGATGTTAAAAATGGCAGCATATAAGTGAAATTAAATTATTTTTCATGAAACATAAGATTTTTTTTAAAAAATTATTTACCCAAATCATTGAAGTTGGTCAAGCTAAAGGAAGAGATTTTAAATCCTACAGTCTGGTACCACCATAGTGAGAAAGTGGAAGCAAGAGGATTTTAAGACCAGGTTCTTCAAAGCTGACTAAGAAATAGCAGCAGACTCTATACATGAGATGTAGGAATTTAATTGGGAAAGCTTTACTATGCCATCCTTTTACATCATATTAGACCCTACAATTACAGTGGACATACTGTTTTTCACCTCTGGGACACAAGCAAAACAGAATTATGAAGTGCCTGCTTCCAGAACAGCCACTTGGTTTGGTTCCTGCTCACTGAGCAAAGTATAACCTGCATCCCACACCCCCTTCATGCCTTCTGTGCCAGAAGAGCCACCCAGGCTATCAGCACTGACACCTGCTTCTGACCCAAGCACAAACAACAAGCAATGATTCCTCTGCAGCTGCTGTGGGCTCAGAATGGCAGATGGAAGACAGAGGAGACTGAATTGTGGAAGGAGCAGGGCTTTAAAGGCATGGCCAAGAGGCTAGTTTCACAGGAGCTTATTCCTGCAGTTCACATCCTGGAAACTAAGCCTAATATTGAGTCTCAATCTCTTCCCCTGTCAGCAGCTCTCTGTGAAACTCTTAGATGAAGTTTGTGTGTAATTCCTTTCTAGGGACTAATACAGGGAGAGGTCAATAGCCCTTCTTTGGCAACCACTTGACAATTTATATGCTACAAGTCTGTGTATAAATCTATTAATCTAAAATCCTTTGAAAATAAGCTAGCAGTTATGCTTTAAGTATTGCTTGTTTTAAATGTGGAACAATAAAGTAATATTTTAATAGTTCTGTGTGTTAGTCAAGATTTAGGTAACAAGAACCAAACTAGCCACATAGTCTTATTTTGGTTCCTTTGTCATGTACACCATGAAGTGTCCTATTTATTCCGTAAAACTACTGAACTACTCAGAGCACAGATTGGATGCTGTGCCCAGGTCAGTACAGTCACTGAACCTGGTGTGTGGTAAGACTCTTACTTCATCTCCTACTCTAGTTAAAATGTGAAAAAAAAGCAGTTATGGCTAACACCACTGTTCAGAACTGAAGCTTATCTTTTTTTCTGCCAATGAATATTTTTTATGATGCTGAACAAGTCACTTTAAGACTTTAGAGGGAGTTGCCAGCTGTGTTATTCCTTGAGCTACAAGTGATCAACATGAAACACTGGCCAATTCAAACTGTGCTTGGTATTGACTGGAGCTTTACTTTGAAATTTAGATCCTTTTTGTAAAAAGCCTAAGATGGAGAGAAGTCAAGGCTACAGATGTCTCAACATGGACATCTTGGAAAATCCTGCCTTTTTTGTTTTACTCTGCCAGAATTCTGTGTGTATAAATGAAAAAATAGAAAGGTAAAAAAGAAAATTCAATGATAGTTTTGAAGTAGACTCTGGGGCCATACAGTGAATGCAAAATTTAAGAGGTAAACAAGTCTCTGTCTTACTGAGTAGCAAGAGTCTAATGGAAATAACTGTAAGGATTAACCATAACATACAGTTTTGGGTGTTGTGGGAGAAGTTAAGAACATTTTAGATGCTTTGTTTTCTGATGTAGAGAAACAGGTCCTAGTGAAAACTCCTCTAGAGAAGTATACAGAAGTCCTAAGGAGGTAGGAGCTACCAAGCAATATTCTGTTTTCTGTTCTGGCACTCCTTGATTCAAGATCTTAAGCTGGTTTACTGGTAGTGTTCTAATGGTTAAACTTGGTCTTGCAGAGATACTTCACTGTTTGTGAAAGGTATCTGTGCAAGGTGAGAGGGGAATCAAGGTTGACAGTGATAACATCTGCTACCCACCAAGCTCTGGGATGAAAGCAATTATCAGCTTCTCATGGGGCAGATGTTTGGTGATTCTGAGCTGCAGCATCACAGTGTGGTATGGCAAGCTCACACAAACAGCAGTCACACCTGGCTGCCAAGCCAGGAAAGGCTTGCAGAGAGGAGCAGAACAGGCCTGGCCTCTGTGTTTCGGGCTCTACAACCCGGCATTGCTAGGCTAAGTGCACAGCAGCAGAATTCCTGACCTGCCTGTCAGCCAAAGGGAAAACAGCAACACAGCCAGAAGCCAGCATAAATACAGTTGCCAAGAGAGATATGCTGCTTGTGTGGGAGGAGAACATGAAGAGATCAGCCTACTCTGTACCTGGAAGTGGAATATCTTTATTCTTCCCTACAACAGTTATCTGGCATGCAGACAGAGACAGTTCAGCAGCCTCCAAACACAAAGACACCAAAGCCTGAGTTCACCAGAGCTCAAGTCAGGAGATGCAGGTTTAACTAGGACTTAAATGAGAGACTTAAATCACAAATCCAACCAGGCAGAAGTGGCACTTGCAATTTGCTTGAAATTGGCTTTGAAATAAATGTGTTATGGTACTGCACAGACCCGTACACCAGTGCTGGTGGAGGCTTTTCTAAGACTGCAGTCCAAATGTCTTGTGATCATTACAGGTGATTTGGCATTTTGAAAAGGGGAGAGGAAAGTGGTTCTACACAGATAACAAAAAATCCTTGGCATTTAGATATTAAACTTCCCTACTGTTTAACTAAACATTGTATTATTCCCCATATTAGGTTCCCAAATCTATGTGGCTCATCCTGTTATATTTTACTTCAGTCTTTGGGGTTTGAAGTGAAGATAGTACCTTTGTAACACAAAACTTAGAAGTTTAGAAGAGAAATGCTTATTAACACATAATAATTAAAGTTCTACACAAGCCTTTGGAGATTTGTAAAGACATTCCTTTAAAACTAATAATCTAAATAAATGTACTGATATCTATTCCTACTACTAACCCTTGACTTTCCATAATCATATATCCAACATGTATGATATATACAAACAGCAACATAAGACCTGCCATGTAGTTAGAGGAGTGTTAAAACTTTTTGCTTCAGAATAGGTGCTGGAAAAAAATTACAATCTGGATTATTTCCTTGTCATCTCATTTTCAGGACCACTGTTAGGTTGGCAGAGTTGTATTTATAAAGAGACATTTTCCATCTGCTATTCAACAAACATCAATTTGTCCCTCTTTTCTTGTAACCTATTTATCAAAATTTACTGTAGAGTCTTAATTTCCTCTGTGCTGCTCCATTCCCTGTGCACTGGGATTTTAAAACAGACTGTGCTTTTTCTTGCCATATGAAAGAAAAAAAGAAAAAGATGTTCGCTTTGGCTCATCTGCTATGTTAATCACAACTGCTTGCAAAGGACTGCTTTATGACCACTACTTTAGTGTTTTTGCTTTGTAAAATTTTTATGCTATATAAGCATGCAGTTGGATAGCCTGCCAGTCAATATCTAGAGCTTTGAAAGGATTTTAATATAGTACACGCTGATTATATATCTAGTGCTTTACATTACGTGATTACAAACAGCTTTGCTTCAAACAGACACAGGCTTCCTTCACCCCAGAAGCACAGTGATCTCCAGTTGGAAATACCAGCAGATAGTTTTCAGTTGGAAAGGACATTCCAAAACCATTTCAGTCAAAATATGAAATTGCAGCAGGAGAAAAATCCCGTGTTAAAACTATTTGGAAAATTCAGATGGGCATAGTGCTAGATGTCCAGACTGGAACACAGACAGTGTGACAAATAATAAGTCTTATCAAAATACTCAGCTGGTTTAAGTCATTGTCACTGCACTGCTTTCAAAATAACAATGTTGATTTACATCAGATGTGAACCGGGCTCGCTCTTTCTCAGTTGAGGATCATCAGAAGGTGGATACATCCAGCAGAACAGACATCCCCTCAACTACTGGGACAGGGCCTCAGGGAGAAGCACAAGGCTCCTCCTTACAGTTTCCCCCCTATGCTTTTCATCCAAATATTGATCCACAGCTCAATCCATTAAGACTAACAGGATTGCAAATTTTGCTGCTATGACTGGCTAGTTTAATTGCATTAAGTCTTTTGGGGTTCTTTATAAGCTACACGAATATTAGCAATGTATTGTGTAAAAAAGTTTAAAAATCTCATAGTTATCTCTTAAGGTTAAAGGGGCAACCTCTTCCTCCTCTAAAGAAGACCAGGTAGGCAAAAATTCAATAGTTTTATCTGAGGCATGTGAAATTTATTACATGAGAAGAGCCTGAGAGGCTTGGGATTGTAGAAAGTATTGATATATGCCTTTCAGGAGCTTAACTAAAATGTTATTTTGTATCTGCCATAAAACATAAGAAAATATTGATGGCTTTTTTTAAACTTGATGTCAGCAGGGTATAATCGGAAAAGGAGAGGATAAAATAAAATATGGAAGATCTTCTCTTACTGAAGGAGGCTTGCATACCTTATTTTTAGAAATGAAAATCTAATGTAATGCTTATTTGGTTAACTGGGCTTCAGCTTGTGGTTTAGTTTGAACATTTTTTTGCTAGCTTTAGTCTTACAGGGATTGTCTGTGGGACTGTAATGTCTTTTGAAGGGACAAATTGGCGAGCACAACTATTAGCTGGGTGACATCAAAGAGCATTAATCTTCTGTTCTATAGCAAGGCCAAGACCACATTAGTGCATTTCACCCAGTCATTATTAAGACTGTAGCCCAAGGGTGTAATAAATGTTTTATGGCATGCAAACCAAGGTAATGGAATGCAAATTCCATAACACATCCATACATTTATTTTCTAATAGAATAAATGATGATGTATTTTATCTTAGAAGAGCTCTGAATGACAACACAAGTTCAGAAATTCAGAACTGGAGATAAATACAGCCCTTACTTGGTTTGGGACAGCTATGTGAGACAAGAGGAGGAGATGTCTGCCCTGTTAGAAATTACCTAGTAAAAATCTTTAAGAGCAAACATTTTTATCTTGTTCTTTAATGTAAATCTCTTTCTGGGAAGGTGGATATGGTTATCTTACATTTTTATTTCTAATTACATTTCCCTCTTTGAATACTAATGGATTATTTTGCTTATATTTGCCTTAGAAATATATGGGAACATTAATGTATGAGATTTTATAGGTATCAGGGCAGGCACTTTCCCAGCAGAACTTGAGTTATGCTTTATTATATTGTATTCAGAATCTGAGGGATTAAGAATTCTTCCTGAGGTAAAACAGTTTAAGTGACCTAAATAATGATATAAATATATATCAGTGTTCGTGTTACTTTAACCTATCAAACTGCACTGCAGAGGTTCCAGTAGGCACAGTGCTGGTTGACTGGATTAGTGTGTGAAACCTCTGTAAGCCATTTTATCTGCCCCTAAGAAACGTTTTCATTTCATTCTTGCCTTATTTCCTGATGATTCACAGTGCTTTTGATCCCACCTAATAGACAGTTTGGTGTTCATTCATTGCTGTTTCTCATATAGAAATATAGTAACTGAAAGAGTAAATTGTATTACAGAGTGTAGCCCAAGCACACACTCAGGACTGATAAGTAAGTTCTAAGACTATAAAAAGCCTCATGACTAACTAAGGAGAATGGACAGGGAAAGGTTCTCAGTGACAGCTGCACACCAAAGTCTGGATCCTGCACAGGCAGAACAATACAGTAATTCATGACAGCGAAACAAATCTCTTTAAATTTTATCCTCTCAATCCTTATTCTCCAGGGTAATATTTTTCTTGTGTCATTCATAAGGCAAAAGGTTTGTCTGTGTGGAGTAAAAGTTAATGACAAGGACATCAAAGTGTTCTAGGCCCTCACATCATTTTTCACTGAAGTAAGTCGTCTCGATGACCCTGGATCATCTGTAGGATCTGCTTCCGAGTCACATTCCTGGCTGCAAGCATTTATAGGATGATTCAAAACATACAAGAATTACTGGAAAGATTCCCACTGACTCCACTGGTCCTTAGATCAGGCCTTTTATAGAAATACAATATTTAATGTATCCCTACTTGCATTTTTTTTTCCTTGAGTGAAAGTTTATAAGAGAATAACTCAAAGGCAAAAGTTCATCCCTGCCATCACCAGAGCTCCCCATAGCTGCACCTGGGAGCCTCACTCCGTATATGAAAGCAGCCCCTTTATGTCCCAGTGCTCCCCATCACTAGGGCATGCAAGCACTATTTCTACAGTGACTGAGGATTTCCAGGTGAGGGGAAACCTTTTCTGCCTTTCAAAGGGAAAGAAAGAGAACATCAGCTTAAATGGATCCTTGAGTAACACTGGTATTGATTGAGAAGGCCCAATTAGTTGCTGTGCTGTAGTTCCTGCTGTGGTTGCCAGAATCTCACTGAGATGGTAGTGCCCTTATTTAGACTTCATGGCCAAGAAGTTCTAGCAGGGAGTGATGAAAACAAAGACAGGCAAAACCATACAGAAAATATTCCTGACAAAGTAAACTGTTGCATTTAATTTCAACAGAGCAAGAAAAGAAAAACCTGCTGTTCACACACACAGCCTGCGGTGTTGCTGAGATAATGATTCTTTTAGCATACGAGAAAGTTTGACCTATTACTTTGCCGTAGAGAAGGAAGCCAAAATGAGGAAGAAAAGGCATACACTGTGCTACACCTCTCTTACCTAGTTGTGACAAACATGCCCCCAGAAGGAGACATGCAGTTGTTCCTAACTTTGGGAAATGCAAGTAGGAAAGAAGATTTCTTCTCACGGAGATTTCTTCTCACACCAGACCCACTAGCCGCCAATTGTGACTACAACCTCTGAAACAGCCCAGTATTAGTTTGATGTTTCTTTACAATTTTAATAAGTGTGAAAGCCCACCTAGATTATGTCTGTGTCCTATGTCCTAGGCAGAAAGTTCAGGCTATGAGATTACCTAGAATAGCTGACTGAAGTCCCTGCTTGCTGCACTTTCAGGATTCAGGGATGCTCTTGCAGGCTGGCATTAGAAATATGGTGGGTCTTATAGTACTGCACCATGGAGCTCTCATCAGGCACCAGGGGCTACAGGAAATTCTTATCTGCAGTGTTCTCTATGATTTGGCATGACTAATTCCTCCCTATATTTTACTCATAAGAAGTATAAAATTATGCAGAGCAACTACCTAATATTCTAAGTCTTAAAACAGCGATATAGATGTTGTAGTTTATGTAACTGAGCAACAAATTTTACTATATTTTTCTCGAGAACAGGACCAGAACCATCAAGCTTAGACATAGTTTGTCAGTATTAGTAATCCAGGTTTGGCTAGTAAATGAAATAAATTCAGTAACAAAAAGGCTAAAAGCTGTAATGAATAAAACCATAAAAAATAAAAATCAATGTTCACCTGGCATTTAATATCCAGACTGAACAATTAAAATAGTCTTTGGCATGATGTAAGCACTCACTATTGCAACACAGGATTTATTGAATATCTGATAAGGAGTGAGAACCTTTGAAGACAGCTTTAGAAAGCACTTAAATTTACTGCACACTTTTGTAAGATTTTTTGAAATAATTGTTGTAAAACATGATGCTAACTTAGCAGTTATAAACCTGTCTACCATATAAATTAACTAAGATGCAGAATCTCATTGCTATATCAATGAAAGAAAATTTGGTTTTATTTACTCTTTTGAACATACTGTTTTGCTTTAAAATATGAAGCAGATTGAGATAAATTGTATTGCACTTATTTTTTGAACTTTTAGTAAAACAGGGGGAAACTTGGACAAAACTGAAAAATAGAAGCCCATTTCCAATTTATTTTGGTTTGTTTTTTTTTTTTCCTGATGGGAAAATCAAATTTGACCAACTTACAAAGTCCGTCAGTTTATTTATATTTTACCGTAGAATTTAATTTGCAAACACTGACTATATTAATCATTGATTCATCAGCTCATTCCAATGACAGTCAGCGTTAACCTCTGCTAAGTGATATATTAAACTTGCAGTTTTCTAGGTGTAAAAACTAAAATGAAGTTTGCTTATGTGTGTGCTCCTTCCCCACCCCTTTATTCTGGGAATGAAAGCTCTTTCATTTTCTATTTCATGATGAATGATTAAGGTGAACTTGTTAAAGATAATGCTTAATTCTGAAACAGATATTAAAGAGCTTAAAAGGAAAATACACAGAAGTTTATGCATTTCTCAAGACCACAATAGGTTTATTGCATCTTGTGCTTGAAAGCTTTAGAGGTTAATTAACTTCCCTACATCATGAGCACAAACAATTCCAGCTTGATTGTCAAGTGTTTTCTTTTACTGGTAGTGTGGATTTTAGGAAAGAAAAAAGGCAGGATAGTTATGAGCAGCCTACAACACAATTGCCTCAAAGTCACACAAATGTGTGCATACAGGCTAATCTCAAACTGTTACAGCAAGACAGGTTAGGGTTTGAAAAATCAGCTGTCAATTTGGGTGCTCCTTTCTGAACAAAGACCTCAGCAGCTTCTGCTTTAAGGTATCTCCAGTTAGCCATCCTGAATCATTAATAAATTGTTAATAATCAGTTATAATTACAAACCTACTTGGTGTAATTTCAAACCTATTCCCAATAACATAAATAGTCAAGATTCTCTTACTGTCGTGGTTTGGAATAAGACTCCCTGGTACTTCTCCCCCACCCCTCAAAAATTCCTCTGGAAATGTGGATCCTAGGTTAGGTGTATTGCAGCTTGCCTCATGCACCACCACAAACAATTTGCAATTCGATACACAGCATTTACTCATGAGTGTAGCTGCTGAAGCAAGAGGGAATAACAATCAAAGGTGTTCTTTCTACTGCTCCGCTTTCATTTTTCGTGCTCTCCTCTGAGCAAAGCACAGGAGCCAGCACAGTTTTGGAGGAGGTAATGTGAAGGCAGAAAGGTGAAATGACACCATACTGGAAAAGAATACTATTGCTAATAGCAAATCAGTGGGGTATGATTGTTATTTTTATGGGTTTATTGAAGAAAAACTTAATTTGTATACACAGAGTAGATGTGTAACATGGCAGGGTTTATTGGCATTAGGATCTTAAAAACCATATACTAGAACTTTCTAGCAAATCACCAGATAAGAAAAGACAATTCTGTTTATCATTTCTCCTTGCACTGATTTGCTCAATTGTTATCAGCATTAATATGCTGTATAACCCCTAAATGCAAATTAATTGAGTCAGGTTCTTTCTATCAGCCTGAATATATTGTAATGTACAAATGTGGAATAGGAAGGACGTGCTTTACAGTCTTCCTTTAAGCTAATTGCTTGCCTCTAAAAGGAAGACACCACTGAGTCTGGTCTAAGACCTTTTATATAGTGGTATATTAAGGGACAGCAAGTGATTCAGCACATTTCCTGTATGCTGCTTCATTGCCTGTATAATATAGAGATTCCAGACATTTCAAATGCTTTTATTTTGCCAGAAGATATCTCTCTACCTTTCACTTGGCAAATAAGGAACAGGGTTTTTTTTTGGTCTCACAGCTTTGGGATATTTTTCTCAAAATTTTCTATTATCATCATATTCACCTCTTCTGGAAAAAGCTAAAATAGAAAATACAGTTACAATTTAACATTTGTCTGGCAGAACAGTGATGTGGATAGTGGTGACACACCTGTCACTTCTATGACTGCAAGTAATAAAGTGAAGATCTATTTTTCAAGCCAATTAATTTCACTGTACCACCCAGAGAAGAGCTACCCTTGCATCTTTAAGCAGCAAACAAATGATCAGGCTTAGTTCTACAACAAAGAAATAAAGAGACAAAGGGTCCTACAGGACTGTAGGACAAGATGGATACATTTTGCTGGCTGTTATTGATAACACCCATTTTCTGATTTATGATACGGGTCTATGATTTATTGTAACCATCAATCGTCCAGTACAGTGAGGATGAGAAAAAAAAGGAGAAACAATTTTGAGATAGGTAAGTCAATGTTTGGTTACAAATGCTAAGTGAGATGTTGCACTAACCAGTAATCCTGTACTCATTCACTGATTTGGCTGAGAGCATCACATTCCTTGGATCACAGGGTGTGAACCCCATTAATTTGATAATTGTGCAGTATTTTTCAATTTGTTCCAGATTTCCACTCCCAAACATTTTAATCTCTAAAAACCTCATTTAGTTCTGTGCAATATAGGTGGGTGAGGAGGGTGGAGAAAAGTTCTTTTCCAGAGTCATACTATAATTTGAAGGGGAAGGGGCAAAAAAGTTTTCTGCCAGCGATGGCATATGAGACTTCAGACTGGACTTCTGAACTATTCCACACTCAACTGATTGGCATCCATTCTGTTGAAATTGATTTTAATCCAAATTTTGCCTCACTGATGGTTGGCTTGAGGCAGAAGAGAACTTAGTGATGAACTATTCCCTGGCCAAAGCCATAATTTTTAAGATGTCCTTAGACACAGTCCTTGAGTAGCTGGATATAGTGACCATAAATGCAGCAGATGACATTGAAGCTAAAATCCTCAAAGTTCACTTTAAAATATAAGAGTCACTCTATTATGTATTTTTTATTACAAGCTCAACACAGGTAGTCCAGTCATAGACTTTTTCACAGTCATAAAGACTAGATGTCTGTTTAGGGGATGACTAGCAGGAGTTGATAAAATCTCCCAAGAACAAGGTAGTCTAAATATAATTTTGGTAGAGATTCAACATTACTTCCAAGAGTTTCATTGCCTTAAAATTTTGTATGGTCTAACGAAGTATACTTTTTGGTGTATATATCTCTATAGAAATCAAATAAAAATCCCCTCACTTTCGTTGCCATTCCCCCCAGAAGAGGTGCATGCTTTCAGCTAATAGATTTACGGGTCATTAACACAAGAACTGGAAAGCTGTGACTGTGGCTCGAGCACAGGTAAGAGAGAGATTCTGCTGCCTATCACCATATCACTTCATAATATATGTATCTTGAAAGAAGAAGCAGGATAGGCAGGCTTCTCCACGACACTGAAATATTAGTATTCTTTCCTTCCCTTTCTAGTCCCAGTGCACTGAGACACTGCACTGACAAATACAGGTCAAATCACAACTGATAGCTCTCTCTGAGCCATTGCTATGTTTGGAGAAGTTACACCTAGAGAGAATTGGGTCAATGTGTTTATTGGGAACATTCTAGGGAAAAGGCAGGCTGTAGCAAGAAGTGATTAAAGCTATTAATTTAGAAGCATTTCCCCCTTCTGAATCACTAATAAACCCTAATAAATGTCCCCACTATTAAACTAGTACCTGCTAAAGGGATGCCATCTTGCACAGCTGACATCCTGACAAATGTGACGACTGCCAATTCCACTGTGCTCTTGCAAAAAGTTCTGAGCAAATTCCAGTCTGAGGAATTACATTACATGTACCCCAGATTCCCCATTAAGTTTTAGCTGAAAAAAATTGCATCTTATACAGTGCGCATATAAGGGTTAGCTGGCTCACAAGGGACTGTGTTTTGTCATTACTGTGAGGAATGATTCACTCGTACACCCTTACGCTTGGAAACAATTGCTCATGGAAGGACTTTTATCTGTACATACATCAAAAAGTTAAGGAGTCGTGTCCCACTGGAGTCAGCTGATGGCTCAGATCCTACCTTGCAAATGATTTTCCAGAATTTCTAGAGCATGCTAGGCACACAAAAAATTAAACAGGCATTTAGTACACAGTGAGGCTGTTCAGTGACTGTACAGGAACAGAGTGACTAAGCACTCAGAGAGCAACAGCAATTAAGAGTGTCAGCATGGTTTGGAACAGTTGTCAGTGCGACAACATTTGCAAACATCTCTTTTTTGCAGGCTGATTTCAACACCTGCTTTCCATTAATACCCACACATAGCAAACTAGAGGAAGTGAAAATGACCAAGGATTTTTTGCTAGCATAACAACAGTTTAATCTTAGCATGTAACTGCCATGGAAATTGGTGCCTCTATATCTTCTAAAAGCTTTCAGACCTGCAAACTCGACCCATTGCTCCATCTGAATTCACAGTTTGCATGCCTGATCCTTCTCACACCATGGTCCCAAGAGCTCTGTCTGTACCTCCACTTTTAAATCTGATTCTGATATTCTGGAAAAACTCACTTTCATATATGGAATTAGATTCAGTTATGAGTTCAGGACCAGCAAGACATAGACTTTGTATGGATCTTCTAGACAGGAATCAAATCCATTTTTAAGAGGTGGCTAAATTCACTAAGTGAACTAGCTTTAATCTGGGCAAAGCATTTTAAGTTCTCACTACAGAGGATCCAGTTTCTTTGGAAGAGGTTGATCAGAAGAATCTGGTCAGAAGGATCTGGAAACAACCTACCCAGCTGTACTTCTGATGCAATGGCTCTGCAAGGGAAGGCCATGTGGTTAGAAAAATCTAGATACCGCTAACCTCTTCTTTTTTTTTCCAAGTGTGTGCTTGGTGCCATTCTTCGTTTCCAATGGGAAGAAAGAGCTCCTTTTGGCTTCAAGCTATGAGCGTATTTGTCAGTGATGGTCAAATTAGCTATGATATCCTCTCATTTTAGAATGGGCTTTTGAAAGGCTCAACCTTAACCCTTAAAACCTGAAAGATACATTTGGGAAAGGGTCACCCCTTTGCATGTTTTGGTTTTGGATTTTTTATGAGAAGAAACCTATAGAATTCATTTCTAAACATATTCTAAGCTGTCCAGACCATGCAAAAATATTTATCCCCTACAGAGGAAATATGAATTGTACAGATGGATATAGTTATCTTCTCATGCCACAGTAGCTCAGCACATTGCTTACAAACAAGAGCAAAGGCTAATTTAAAAATATGTTCCTAATCATAAACAGGAACTTACTTCTTCAGGTGAATGGTGAGTATGAGAAGCTTTATTGGTTTCGTAAGCTATCTTATGCCTTACAATAAATTTTCTTGTAAATTTATATTTCAGATTTAGCATTTCTAAATTTTGCAGCATCAGTGACACACAATCAGCAATTGTCCTCCAGTCTCACTCTTCAGATATCTTTATGTTATGTTCTCAAGTGATAAATATTTCTACCCAGCTGCAGATGTTGCATAATTTGAAAAAGAAAGATTTGCAAGTAAGGAGAAACTGGAAAAAAATTAATATTAATAAACTACACAGAAAGAGAAAATGATAAATACTCTATGGCTCAGACCCATGATAAGAGCAGGGCGTCAATTTGTAATGGACAAATAATTCATAACAAGTAACATTTTCAATACATTTCATCTCTTTTTTGTATTCTAGCAAATTGCACACCAGCAGATAGTGATTTTCTCTAATTTACTCATAATTCACATTTTCCAGCTATGTACTTTCTGCAGAGTTATTGGTCTTAAATAGTTTGTTTCAAAATATTCCGTAGTAAAAGATATGATAAGAGAGGTACTGAGTTTAGAGCAATTTTGAATTCAAACTTTAAATAAGTCTTTTTTTCTCATGACTAGACAGGTGTAACTCTTAGGGTTCAGTTTTCTGATCTAAATTTTCATGTTTACAGGCTTCTTTGCTTTCAAGAAACATTCCCTATATCTAATTAAAATATTCTGCTAGCTCAGTGTCTTGAGTAACTCCAGAAGGTGACCAGAAAAGAAGCAAAAAACCCACAAGCAAAATGAAAACGTCTGAAAAAAAGAAAAAGGAATTGACACTCAACAGGGAATAACAGCAGTTTTTAAGTATCCCATGGAGTAGTATTTATCAAGAGCTTCAAGACAGTCAATGCATTCAATAACTTTCTATATTAGCTAGTAAAAGAGATAGGCAAGAAAAGACGGGTCCTTCCTGCAATGTGGGAATGAAAAACACATATGCAAGGGTGAGAAAAAGGTTTTCTTTTGTGTTCTTCTCTATAATATTATGATTTTTGTCTGCATTGATGTGGCTTGCTTGGGGTAATCAAAAAATAAACAGAAAATCAGAACTATACTGAAAATGCATAGCTGAAAGAAACATCTGCATTTTTATGGAGCCTTGTATGTCCAAGGAGGTATCTTAGACAGTATCTTTAGGTTAATGATGTTCAGTCTTTTCTGAACTCATAGAAAATCCATCTTAATTAAAAGAAATTAAAAGCTCTTCCCTATTTTCTTGCCTTATTCACTCACAGTTATGAGGCAGGGTGCCCAGCGTGACCACCCCAGCTGTGTGCACTGCCCCAGACACCTCTCGGCAACGCTCTGTGAGCATATCTTCAGCAAATGACAAGATACCATGAGTGAGTGCTCAGCCTGTGGCATTTTGGGGAAAGCATCCAAGAGGAGAAGGATAACTTTGTGCACAGTTGCACTGACGTTTTGACAGCTCTGTGTGTGCGTGTGTGTGTTAAACTGATCCTGTATTCACATATGCATTAGTGTGGGAGAATTGTCTGATTTCATAATGGAAAGAGGAGGCAACTTTTAGCTCTTGAAGAGAGCTCTTCCACTGTGAAGTGGGCTGAGCGGAAGAGCCACAGAGCCATCTTTCAGCAGAGCTCGGACACTGCTTGAAGAGGTAATGTGCAGTGACATGAGCCTGGCTCCAGCAGGAAGCATCAGGCATATGTCTCTGCACTTACATGCACTGCCACTGAGAGGGAATTCTTCCCAGGATGACACAGGAGTCTGCTGAAAGCATTTATCTTAAGAGTTGCACATTTTTAAGTACCGCTGCTCATTCTAAATTAGAGTTCTCTTTTTGATAAGCAACAGAAGCATATGCATGCCTTCAATAAAAACATATCACGGAAGTCTACACAGAAGATCATGAAAGCTCTGACATGCCCAGGTGGAGGCTCATGAATACACTGGCTATCAAACCTCAGTCTCAATTACAGTGTGTGTGAAAGAGTGGTATCAAAATTCAGACAGCTTTGTCATTTATTAGTATGATCTTAGTAAGGACTTGTTGGGTCAGATCTATTTTGTTATCTGCAGTTCTTTGCTTTTGGTTAATGAATATGCTGTTGAACTCATGAGTGTCTTTCCAGTAAGAGTAGTATTTTCACTTGCGCTCTCAAGGACTGCAATAGCACCACTAACCAGGGAGAAACCCTCTTTTACAGGAAGTAAAACACTGGTAAAGAGAAGGTAGAACTGCTCCTCTTCAATGGCTGTATCAGCATTGCTACCTCTAGAACATGTTAAGGCCCACTCTATTGCATTTCCTTCATGGACTGAGGTCTTAATTTCAGAGACATCTTATTTATAGTTCTGGCTTAGACCTCACAGTGCCTCATCAAGTATGTTCAAGTTGTCCCTAACCTCACCAACAGGTGTTCTAACATCTCTAGCTGTATCCTGCAGGTGCTATGAGTCATACAAGCTTATTCAAAAAGTGAAAGATTCGTGGGAATTTCCCCAGGAATGTAGTTACATCCACCATGAATGCTGCAACACCATTATATACACTTGAACAGTTTTGGAAAGACAAAGTCAAAATGAGTAGCTATTCTTCTATAAATCTTGTTTTACAACAATGCCATTTGTTCAGCACTCCACAGACTTTATATGTATGCTCAGCATAACACGTAACCATGTTTTCCTAATTTCTCACCCAAATTAACCACACGGTGCCAAAACAGAGTAAGAGGAGTCATTTGAAAAAGCATGAGTCAACTCAGAACTATACTAAGTCTGATTTTATGAAAGTAATGAGTGAAATAGTGAAGAATAAAATTTTGTTTTGTTAGAGTTCTGTAGGCAAAACTGATTCTGCTGCCCTCAGATAAAGAACAGTATTTTTTGTTTTGAACTTGTTGCTGGGAGCAACAACATTCCAAGCTGTGGCAAAGGAAGAGTGCGTTGCATTGGAAGATGTCTTTTCCCTTTTCTCTCGGACTGTGAAATATAAGTGAAGTCTAGGGTGTGGGAAGATTTGAGGAACCTAGCAGAAAAACTCGTTTTGTCACTTACCTTTTCATCACTTCCCTAAATAGCCTATTACCCAGACCAGTTCATTCCAATTTGCTGGGACCTGATTTTGTAGGATTTTGTGCTACAGTACAAGCGCATATACTGTGAGCCTGGCCTCTGATGCCTCTGGTTTAGCTGCTGAACTGTGTATGGTCTGCTACCCAACCCCAGCTCTCCTCAATTTTCCTTCATCCAGCCCTTTCCTCCAAACCTTTGCAGCAGTAATAAGGTATTTTAAATACAAATATTGAAAAAAGATTACAAGACAGACTACCATGCACATTAATCATGCCAACGATATTTATATTTGACTTTAATGATGTTTTTGGAAGGGGGTCCCAAAACACATGAAAGCCTGGGCTGACTACTTTCTGATGTATTGGTTCTGTTTCATGACTTGACTTTTGCAACCTGCCTTTCAGGTAATGTAAGCTTTTCAAATTCAGATAATCTTTTTGACTCATCATCAAGGCCCCCACACCTTGTAGTTTGTTGGTCACCAAGACAAACTTTGTCTCAAAGTGAAAGTTAACATGATATAGCGTCCTTCAAAAGTAGCAATTGCTTTTTATTAGAAAATATTATATATTTTTTTATAATTTATTATAAAAAATGGACTATGTAGCCTGGTAGCTAATTTGCATCTCTAGTTAAACCAATACAGCTCATCTGAGACTATTAAACTACTGATTTATTATTTTGTCTCGGTTTGAGACAAATTAGCAGGAAATGTCCTGATTTTTATGCTTCTCTCTTTCTTTTTTTCTCCATTGGAATCACCTCCATCTCCAAATATCATTAGGAATTGACGGACGTAAGTTTTCCCATGCTTACTTGGACACGTTTCAAATGACTTATGAATAAATTAAGTTCCCCACACACGAAGTCCCATTGCTTAAGAAATCTCAGTGTACTGCTGGAAACAATCCTGGCTGGATGGGAAGATGAAACTGATTATTTAATAGAAGTTTTCCAACTCTCCCAGTTTTTTACCCTGTGGGCAGAATGCTTTGAACTGGACAACTTCAGAAGTTTAATGAAATTTCTCCTACTTATATCGAGGCTAAATCTAGCTCTTCAACAAGAAAGCAGTTTGTTGTTCATGAGCAGTACCTTTTGCCTTTAAAGGCTAGTCAGTGTTTTTCAAACATGGCTTCAAGAGGCAGTGGAAGGAATGCAGAAGGATTGGAATAAATCAAATAGTAGTGCTTCCAAATTGGAGCCAGTTTTTTTTTCTAGTCCATACTCAAGCAAAATTCACCATGATGTAAACGGCAGATTTGCTTGGTTGAGACAAGCTAACTGGCCTATGCATGGAAATGAACAACCAACACTTTCAATATTTAAGGGTGTCTTTTCACCACAAAGACAGCTTAGATGGGAGGTTTATCATTTGACACACATAAAAAGGAAGGTTTTATGGACAATTCTGTAAGAACAAACACTCATTATTGAGTTAGTTAGTAAATAATAATGATAACAGCATCAGACTGGTGACTGCCGTCAATGAGTAATGAGCTTATACTCTTTGTATATTTATTAGTAGATTTTCTGTGCTCATCAAAAATTGAGTGTAGCTTTGTTCACTACATATATCTTCATATTGCAATCAATATAATGGCACACTTTTCATAGACATCAGACTTTAATATTAATTTGCTCTTATTTATACATCACAGAAAGACACAGAACATCTTCACTTCTATGATAAAGCCTTCATTCAAAATAAAGTATGGTTATATCATCACTGGGGTTAAGAAGATTTTATGTTTACTACTCAAAAGATTAATGGGTCACTCAAGCATTTACATTCTCATACATTTTTATGACAGTGCTATGAAGTAAATTTGATGTATGTTCAGAAGAGAATGATAGGTTTAAATGTCTAACAGCTGCTCTTTTGAATTTCAGCAATGTTTTAAGTGTTGCTACCATTTAGCACTTCCACTGCTCACTGAAATTTACTGTTTGCCTGCATTAGTTATTTGTGTTTGCACAAGAAGACAAAGGGAAAGAATTAGGTGCAGCGTAGAAACAGTTTTACTTCCTTTAAGCCACCTGAATCTAATCAATCTTCTGGCAAGCATTGCTCAAGAAAAAAACCAACACTTTTCAGAGTGTTTATTGAAAGATTTCACTGAAAAAGCATCTTAGGCTATATGCACAAATACACACCCTTTCCTGGATGTAGTTTGAAGCTTATTCCATGTTTTGAAATGCATTTGATGGCCCCTATATAGCAAAACCAGTTTTGATGAGCAAACAACCCAGAGGGGGGCTGATTTCAGCAAAACAGCCCATTGAAATTGCATGGAGTTGGGAGTGGCAGTAGCAGCAGGAAGTTCTGGTCTTTTAGCTCCAATCAACTGAAACAGCTTCAAATGCTGCTCTAGTCTTTTCCTATGTGACACGTACAACACTAAATGCAAGGCACTGGGTACACTTCACTTAAGACAAGACTGTTTAACACAGCAGGGAAACACAGTTCTCTAATCACCCCCTACTATGAACCAGAGCCAACATGGGGCAATTAAATAAGAAAGATCAGAATGTCACTACAGGCAAGAACAAGCTGTGTCAGGGGACAGGGCAGTCATCATTAGGGACCACACAGATCTGCTTCCACTTGCTTTTGTGACTCCTTACTCCATATATAGCATCAGTTGTTTCATGAGTACCTGTAGACTATAGCAGGCCTCCCAGTGAATACGGGAGGAGTGGATAGAGCAGGCAGCTGGGGATGCTGCACAAAACCCTTCTCTAGCCCACTCTGTACTGCATACAGAGACTCAGTTCTATGATGAAGTTACATGTGTGACCACACATTCTCGTTTGTCCCCATTTTGAAGAGGGCTGAGTTCACCCCTGAGTCAGAGTTTCGCAACTGCCTCATTATGTGAACAAGCAAAAGACAACTACGCTGAATTCCAAAAGCAGCCAATAAATCTTTCAGAAGCCTAATTTTATTTTAGGAATGGTGCCTAAGGCAAGACTTGTGTGGCTTAGAAAGGGAAAATGTTTAAAACATTTGCAAAAGTAAACCTGGTTTAGCCAGTTTCTGCTCTGTGTTACACTATTCTGAAGAGACTTAAAGCTTAATGGATCCATCAAGTTGGGAAATAGAAAGACTACTTTGCCACCTATAGGAGACAGGCTCTTGTTAAATCTAAGGTTATCATTGCAACACACTTATTTCATAGTCAACTTTGTGACTGCCTGGAGGAATACAACATGGAATTCAGTCAAAGAAGGACTCTGTTAACCGAGCTCTGGAATTACAAGGCATAGTTCATCACCCATGCTACCATCACTTTCTGGTCAAGCAGAACAGAAAACACAATCCCGGTAAATACCAACTATGCACCTTGCTGTGTTGGTTCTAACCTTCCTGACAAGGTTTTCACTATTCCAAGCCACATTACTCAATTCAGTGACATCCTCTGGTCTAAGAAGAGTCTGCAAACAGAAAAGCAATCGTAACAATTAGCTTTAGTCCCTGGCACCTCATAGCCCCTCCAATCCCTCAGTACCTGGCCCACCATTAGACACCCACAACAAGAATCCTGTGCCTTCTGCAGAGGCAATCTGTGACTACATATCATGTCCCAGTGCAAGGCACTTTGCCATGTGGGAGGTAACATAGAAAATTACTCGCTAACTCTGCAGCAAGTCTTGAAACTTTGGAGATGTGAGAAATAATTAAAGGGGAAAGAGGGAAAAAAATAAAATCTAAGAGAATATTTTTTATAATATGGAAACTAAAGCAGGATGGAGTAGATTATTTATCATTCTCTGAGTGATGTGCATCTCAGAAGACTCTCAATCCAACAACATTAGCAGCCATCCAAAAATCTGTGAAAATTGAAAAAAAGGAGGAAATGTCTTGTGAGCTTTTAGATGCTTCAGAGGAGTGAGGGCCAGCTGACTCAGGCATGCAGAGGGAAGTAACTCACAACTACAGAACAGAAGTAACACAAAAGAACTGCCCATTGTGATCTAGATGCTGGCTAAGCAAAGCTTTGAAATAATTCACAGAGTGGCGGAAAATGAAAAAAAAAAGAAGGCAGAAAAAGTGTATACATGTCCAGTACAGATAAGTGACTTTTAAAGACATTTTAAGTAAAGCATACAACAATTTAATCATTTGAATTATTAGTCACTTTGTCTAAACTCATTGTCCCTTGTTTCCCTGTGCTTGTGGCTTCTGCTGTACACAGTGAGGCTCATACTGGTTTTCCGCTTTTTTCATAAATTGATGAATGATTTTAAAACATTTATTTGGACTCAAAATGTGTCAGCAGAAATACCAGTTCTTAAGTTATGTAGGGTATGACCTTATGTCTAAGAAATAACACTCTGATAGAAAAATTTGGACAATCAACTTTCCCAACTTTGTAAAAATGCTCAAACCAAACTTTTCCCCACAAATATCTTCCAGAAGAGATTAATTTCCATAATGAATTATTAAATAATTATAAGTTAAGCTGACATTAAGTTGCATTAACATGTGAACTTGGAACAAAAAATTCTCAATATAATTTTTGAACAATTTAATTTCCAGAGTCAGACTCAGAATTTTTTTTTACTTAAATGTTTATTATGCAGGCAACTGTCCCTGAAATTAATTTTTAAAATATATTAAAAACCCTAATCACAAATTTATATTATTATTTCTATTCAGTAAATCAGAAACAGCCTCTCATTATAATAATGATATTGTTTAGCATTATTTTCTTCTGTACATAGATTAGTTGCCCAATTTCTCCAAACATGCTTCATTATGACTAATAAAAAACCCAGATAAATAAGTGTAGATACACAAATTAGGAAAAACATAATGTTATTAATGTTATTTTAATTTATACTCCCAAGAAAACTTACAGCAAGGTATAAATTTACTTGCTGAAGAAAATAAATGAAAAGATAATTAAACTCTAATTAAAATTACACTCTGATGTACAGATGCAAGGATGAGCAATTCCAGCTAGAGCATCGTTAACCATGTACGCTAACATTTGTTTGTACTTATAGCTAGGCATGAATTTATTTAAAAAACCCCCAAGACCCCATTTCAATATCCAAACACGTGCTTAGTGCCCCCTAAAGATGGTGTGTTTAAGTTGCTCAATAGCTGCAGATTACCCACACACTTAAGATCAAGGCCAAGTGAGTGCTTTGCTGTATTCAAGTCAAAATGTGACTCAGTCACAGGCTTAGTTTGTGCTTCTGTGCTGCACGAGGGGCGGAGTGGGGAGATGCAGAACCAGAGTGCCTCATCTTTCATAATTTCATATCAGTGTGTGAATTGTGTCAGTCCTTGAACTCCTAGGGCACAAGTGGGAGGACTTAGCTCTAGAAGCTGGACAGACACAGCAAGAGGATGGGTCGCCCACTGCTTGACAGCCAGCAGAACTAGACTGATAGATATGCACTTAAAAGCAGAGGTGGGATCAAGATGTAAAGCACGGCACACCGAGATCACAGTGTCAGCACTCTGCATGCAAATAGGTAATGCCTGCAACTGATGCCATGCACAGCTGCAATTGTCTGTGTGTTTCTTTGCAAGAGCACACCACAGCTAATCCTGCATGCCAATTGCCTATGCAAAACAAATATGCAAAGTGAATGCATATTTGCTTATATACAAAGATCAAAAACATAGTGTCATACAATTCTTTTTGAGCAGTGTAACAAGTCACTGAAGAGCCACAAATAGAGGGGTAGGAGTCCTCCTTCACATGCCTCTAGACACACCCCTACCACAGTCTCTCTCACCTACTCAATCTGAAGCTGAACAAGTAGAGGTTGCCCACGCAAGTTCTCTTTGAGGTCTTCAGACACCACAGATGGTCCTTATATCCTACAGCACCTTAGCAAACTAGCCTAGGCCAAATAGCTCAGCTGAGGCTCTCCTCTCTCCTATATTAGCCCAAGCATGTTTTTTGGTTTCCATGTTTCATAGTACCCTGATGTTCGCCTTAAATAAAACTGACAGATCACTTAAGAGACACCAAATGCTTGCCTCTAACCACAGAGAAGGAGGGAGTGAGTAAACATGTACTCTTCTCCACTCTGTGCGGTTCAAAAGGTATTTCCAAAAGACATGAAATGAAATTCACTAATTTCCCCATCCAACACAATCTCTTGATGACTAGAGTAGCTGGAGTGAATCATCAAGCTGTAAGGAAGCCGTAGCTTTGTTCTAAATTGCTCTGAAGTTTGTGCCACACTTTGCAACTGCAAAGTGAAAACAAAGTGGATCTAAAACCCTGCAAGTCAGAGTGATTTGGTTTTACATATGCTTCCCTATGATATGATATGGCTGATATGATGCAAAGATACTGATCAGTCTAGAATTACTCACTAATTTTTATATGCTACTGAATAGTCTTTATAGAATTAGACACCTAAGACATTTAATCTAGTTACAAAGAGTTCTTTGTTGTCAGCAGCTATTTATATGCTTATGTTTTCACCATTATCTGCACAAAACATTTTCCGTCATAAGAACAGGCAGCATTCATGTTGGCTTTTGGCCTTCCATGTCTCATTCCTCACTGATTATCCTTACCTACCTTTAGACTAACAGCATCATACTTTCCCATTTTTGACTTTGGGAAAGGTCTCTCCTTTGAAGCCTATTGAAGAAACATCATGGGACAAAATACAAAACATTCTCGACTCAAGGCTTCAGCTTTCACACTGTGGTCAGCATTAAAGACTGGATTATAGAGCTACAAAATTGACAAACAAAGAGACATCTCTGACTGTCTTCAATTAATTCTTACAGAGAAGGAAAAAGTCCTTTCTAAAAGGCTTCACAGGAAAGGAATATTTATGGAAGCCTCTTGAAAAAGCATTTTAAAATATTACTGTACTTCCATTGAAATTAATGATACAAAAACCTGTTGACTTCAGGAGCATGTCTTCAATGTCTGTAAATAAAACATAACTGTAGGAAGGCATACAACATAACTAATGCCATTTTTTCCTGTAATCTAATGGAATTAATCTCTCCACACTGTACTTTAAGGAAACTCTTCTGCAGTTTATTTTTCCCACTGACTATATTTTGTTTAATTTCTAGTCCTCTCAATAACCAAAAAGTTCTAGAGTCTGCCTAAATATTTGTTTCAGACAAGAAAGAATTGAGCACCAACAATTCTGCTTTATCTTCTCCTCCCAAGTTAAGGTTATTCTGATTTGCAAAGCTAGTTCATCAAAGATTACAACAGCAGAAAGTTGTTCTGAGCACACATGCTGTGAAATACTAATAAAAAAATGGTTCAGTCAGAGCTAACACTCAGGACACAGAGCAGATGCATCAAATTCATCAGAATGTCTGTGGTGGGAAAAGACTCTCCAAAAGGTGCCAGGGCCAAAGAGCACTGGGCCGTAGTCTGGCCCCTGCTCTCCACACCTTGTACCATTATTTTGCCGAGTTCACTCCAACAGCATACCTGGCTGTAAAAGAAAAGCTCAAGCAGTCTGAGGGCAGATCCTGTGGTGAGGAGGGGGAAAGGGCAAGGCAGGCTGCAATCAGCAAAGCTGGGCTTCACCCGGAGGGCTGCAGGACAGCACCCGTGGCCAC
Source organism: Pachycephala philippinensis (assembly GCA_013397055.1). Classification (NCBI taxonomy): domain Eukaryota; kingdom Metazoa; phylum Chordata; class Aves; order Passeriformes; genus Pachycephala; species Pachycephala philippinensis. The sequence goes on from VWZT01006521.1 coordinate 798,513, forward strand.
TGAGGGCCTTGCACAATCCTGTGTTTGCAAGAGGGGACAGTGGCTCAGAGCACTTTGGAAGCCGTGACTTTTCTGACCTGTCTTGGGAAATAGATGGAGCTTGGGCAGGAAACCTTTATTTTAATTTTCATTCCTGACAGATGAAAATGTTTTCTGCTAAGTTGCCTTAAAGAAAAGCAAAAAGAAATGAAAGCAGACACAAGCTTTTCTAGCATTATTTGTTAATATTTTTTGGCAGCTGTACATATACTACTCTCTTGCTGTGACCATAATCGAAGCCTAATGTTGCTCCCAAGGAATGCTGTGGCAGTATTCCCACCGACTGCACTGCAAGCAGATTTGGGGCCTTTGTTTGGTCAAAGCTGTTCCAGATGGAGTCCAGAGGATTCCCACCCGGCATTCCAGTTGTAAAGAATGACTCTGCCTTTCTCTTCCAATAGGACTTTTCTAGCTCCAGGTACAGCTGACCTGTTAGGATCAACAATGGAAACGACCCACTACCATTGTGCAGGATGACCCCTTGGGAGAAAAGGGTAATGTCACCTTTTATTACCTGCATAGCTGTCTAATCAATGTTAAGGTGGTTATATGCAGTGTAATTCAGTTTAATGTTGTATATATTGAAAGTGTTTCTGCTGGTCACAGGAACATAGATGCTCCTAGGATAGAAATATAATTCTAGTACACCAATGGAACAGATTTGTGAAGGATGTGAACACACAAATCCTGGTACTGATGTACCAACCCACATGAAACCATACCAGAAGTATAATGAAGGAAAAATGTAAGCTACCCCAAAAGGAAATCTTACAATCACAAAAGGGAAAATTCTTTAGTTCTTCTGGGATCTTTAATGGTGAAAAATTGGTTAGAAACTTATATTTCCATCACACTTCATGAAGTACTAATATCTTCTGTCATTATTAGGGAGCTATTAGCCTAGCAGTAATTTTTGTGACCAGCTGAAGTGGGACTAGTAGCCAGATGACAAATGTGCAGAAACAGTAAGCTCTCTGGTACTTTCTATTTCAAAAATCACTGGTCACTTCTGAAAACTTAGGCTGCTATTATCATTATATATTGCTTTGAAACAAAACTCTCCCTCCCTCGACTTTGTTAGTAACTCACTGCTGATCTATGGCTCTAATTTTGTAAGCAAACTGATGTTCGTTCATGCAAGTAGGACTTCTGAGCAAAGACTGCAAATTTAGGCCAGTAGAAAAATAACCACCCAAGTTACCACAATACCCAGCTTGAAATTTTGGTCCAAGGCATTTGATTTAACAATACCATAAAGCATTGCCAAGCTCTCAGTTCAGATGAGAAGATTCACCAAATCATGCATTGAAGTTTTTCAAATACATACTTATTCAGAAACTTCCAGGATAAGAAATTAAACTTTTTCCTGCCTTATGTTACAAGGCTGAGCCTGTGCAGGCCCAAAGCCAAGCACCCTGATTAGTATTCTAGTGAGAAACACTGCGACACCCGTGAAGAATGCATTGGCACAAGGCACCTGCATGCTTCGATGGAAGATTTCTGGATGGGGATGGGTGCTGTTATAGGACACTGATACCTTTGGTACACACTGCAATCACCAGTTTAAGAATTTGTTTCATAAATCCAGGTTTTCTAGTTCTGGTCAATTTAGGCTTATAAACCTGATAGACCTCAAACACATTATGATATCCAAACACTGTTAATGTTTTCTAAGAACAATTATGCTAAAATGTGACCCTTTAGTTAAATTTCATTATGGTGTGCATTGAGGAACAATTGCACATACCAAGAAAATTTTTTAGGCATTCCTGTAGCACATCTAATATTCTTGTGCATTGAATCAACAATCTGAGAAAAACAGCAGGTCTGACCAATTACGTGGAGAGGAAAGCAAAACCATTAATATACAGACTTCACTTTCTTTTGCATAATTGTAGATGTGCCTGTTTGCAGAGGTGCTTCATTGGCTCAGTTACTTTACAAGACTAAGAAATACATATAAGCTTACAGAAGCTGACAGACAGCAGGGGTTGTGGGAGGGGAACAACTCTTTTTTTCTACATTCACTATTATTCACTGAAATAGGCTTGTTTGCTTGTTTCTTAGTATCTTGGGAGCAATGATTAAAAACAAACCCAACAATATTTTCTTGTAAGATTCTGAAGCAAATAGTCTTCCTTTGACTTCACCAGACACTCAACTGGGCTTTGAGTAAAGTTGGTGATTGCCTCCAAGTGACACAGCAGTGACCCAGACTTTGCAACCAAGAAGTAGAAATAACTGTAATGCCTTATGGGCTTCCAAAACCTGTCCAACAGTTTTGCCTTTGTTAACACACATTTCAATCTGATGAAAGATGGGCAAGGAGCAGAAAAAGCACACATAAGGTATGTGATACTTTGTGTTCAGCAGGCAAATTTGTATGACATTTTCTCCCTTCCGTTTTCTCAGTGAGTGAGTGAAAGCTTGCGCATGTTTGTCAGACTGGCCCTCCATTAAATGTCTCTTCATGGAAATAAGGGGATATTTATGCACAGTGACTAATGAATGGATGCATTCCAGCATCTGCTATTGTGTATTTCCTGTAAAGTCATTTATTATTCTATCTAACAAACACAGTGTTCTTGGGTTGATGCTTAAGATTAATGAGGCATTTACTCCTATTCAAGAAACAAGTTCAGAAGATGCATTTTCTCCCATTCAGCTGTGCTGATAGTTTAATTAATGCCATTAATACATATAAGTCACTAAGAACTGTTTTATGGTAACACTGAGGAAAGTTGGCAAAGCAGGGAAATATCAGAGGTAAAGCTACAACATAACACTTCCCTCTGTTTCCAGGTAGTACAGGATTCTCCAGACAGCGGGTGATCTTACAGACTACATGAGTAACAAAACCCCAAGATGTAATGAGCTGAGGTAATGACAGAATATCAGTCTTAACTCTCTGCTTGTGTGGGCTTAGTCAAATCCTTAATGTGATTTCACTACAAATTTATTTTTATGTAGATGCATGCCATATTTCTCCTCNAGAGGGAAAATGCCCTTTTATTGAAATGTAAGAGTTGATACTGTAGACCATAACCAATGCTATGGTCTATGGTTTAAAGATATATTAGGGGTATTTTTCTAAGTGTGTACAGTTTCACTGATATGACAGAAGGAATTTAATGGCTCTTTCAGCACCCATACCATTTTTTTGCTCAAGTTTCTGCATGGTGCCTTTTTCTGTTAGGGATGCCTAATTGCCAGGCCCACTTCGGCCAGCACAGAAAGCCTGGTGCAAACTAGAATGTCACTGGGTTCACATTTCAGAAACAGAGAACTGGAAAGTAAGGAACGAGCATGGGAATGCGCAAGTTTAAAGGAGGGGATAGAAAACAAAAATACAATGAAAAGGTGAGACTTAACAGGGCTTCACAACCCTAGTCCCAGAAGAAAACAACATATAAAGGTACACCACTCAGGCATCAAAACACAGGCCCTTCTCATGCTGAAGTCTTATCTAGGGCTAAATTTTCATCCATAGACTTATGATTGGGTTAATCTCCGCCCTGTTGTCACGCAAAGTGATCGTCTCATGACCTCCCCAGATGCATAGAAGATGCACAAGAAGCACCTTGAAAACATCATTCTTACTGAAATAGAACACTGGTACAAGGACCAAATCTACCAATGACTCAGAGAAGTAAATGCAATAACATAAAGCCATATTACAGCTATAGACAGCGGCTTGCTGAGCTTCTAGAGACAGAGCGCTGGTTTAATTTGTTTGAACCTCCTAATACAACTTTTCTTTCCTCATTTTCAGTTTTTATCTCAAGGACTGGTAACAGGAAAAGAAACTAACATAACACTGACAAAACCCCAAACCAAACAGCCTTTCAACATTATTTTAACTCTCCAAACAGGAGAAATAAGCAAATGAAAGCACAACTGGCACTGCTCATAGAGGAGCACTAGATCTTAGTGTGCCCAGGCTGCTGGCAGTGCTGTGCAGTGCTTTGTCACCATACAGCTATGCTACTTGAGCTAACACGTTCTAAAAGCCACTCCCAGTCAGCAGTGGACAACTCCAGGTACAGGGATGGATGTTGAGTTTGGTATAGTGCCTGGTAGAACAAGGAGCTCCTGGAAAGTTGTACAGACAAAAGCCCATTACCTGCTCTGAGTGTTACTCCAATTCCTTAAGTAAATCAACAAAGTCCACATAGCCCAACAGGATAAAAAAGAGGCCATGAGGGAGACATGTACATCTTTAAGAAATACTTCTAAAACCTATCCTTCAACAAAACAGTTTTGCTCATAGTGAAAATTCAATGATTAACAACAGAAGACTGTATGAACATATTTGCTACTTATAAAAACACCTCCTCTCCCCAGCTGTCCCAGCCAGAAGCTCTGAAATGGCCATAATATTGCAGTAAACATCTCAGCCTGAAGCAATGATGCTATCAACAGGTGCAAGGACATGCTATGGACAACTAGGGAGTAAGACCTGCTAGACAGGCGTCAGGCATACAGACATCACCCATCCCTTATTGTGGGAGTAACACAGATAGAATTACATATCTTCTGCCCAGAGAATAAAATATAACACATCATCTAATTCTCAGCGTCATTAAAGACAACAAACCTATTATTTAAATTTACTACTCCAAGTTGTTTGTAAGAAGTTGGATCAACGGCCTCAAGAAATGTAATATTTTTTTCCTGCAAGGGTTTCCTAGTGCTTAGCCTGCAGCTGTTAGCATTGGATTTCAAGACACACTGTACTAAACTGTATTAGGCATGTGAAAGGACTTTCATTCCTCATTAGCTGCGCATAAGAAAGGATTGTAACTTTTAAAAAGAACTAAGCAGCTTTGTAAAAATCTTGAATTTTGCTCTAACAAAAATCATACTTGTTAAAACTTTTTTTTATTCCCAGCTGAACTATGCTTCAACTCAAAGCAAATAAAGTCATCAGTTGACTCCATTCTATTAGAGGACAGCATTTAGAGAGAGAGAGGGGGGAAAAAAGAAATAAAAAAGAGTCCAATAGGTCTTTGAACAGTGGTCCCTTGTCTGTCACATCAAGACATGGCTTCTACTTCACACACTATTGACCATGAAAAGCAATCTTGCGACTTTTGAAGCCCCATCACAAAAAAAAGAGTGCGAGAGAAAACTTTTCTTGAAATGTCAAGGATAGGGGGCTGACTGCTCTCATCTCCTATGATTAATGACTTGTGGCCTTATTGTGTAGAGGCTGCTAATTAGCTTCAGACTGATTAAGGCTGCAGAATGCAAAATTCAGCTTGATAAACCTGGACCGCCTCTGTTCCCCACCTCAAACAAGCCTGGTGTAGAAACTCTGGCATCCAGTTTTGTGGTAAAAACATGCTCATTGGAACTAATTTAATTCCAAGAGACTCTGGGCTCCACCTACTAAAAACTTGAACTGCAGTGTTTTCCTGTATAATTAATTTTCACTCCTGTCCTAGTTACCTGCCTTTTATCTAAAAACTTGCTTCACACTTTGAGTAAGCAGACATCATATACTAACAAATCTTATTCAACACCATTTAAAATTCAGTTAAAAAGCAAAATAGCAGAAGGATGCTTTTAATCTTCCATTATCCACTTATTAACAAATGAGAGCAAGTTCATTATAATGCTTTTAAAAAGTTGCACATGGCCTTCCTCGATGTTATTTATAGACGTGTTTAAAAAGAGAGCAGAAAAGGGGCAGTTCCTAAATTATGATTGCCTAACATTCTGACTACTTGCTTTACTGGAATACATGCTGAACCCTTTATTTGCTGATAATCACTTGCCATACCTATAGAGGTGGAAGTCTAGCACACAGGGAGTTTCAATCCCTTCTGCCATGACCCCCCTCCTTCTCTCCTCCCAGTCTTGGATTAAATCTGCTTGTTAAATTCATCTTCACATGGAAAAGCATTACATTCCACTAACACAGGAAGGTTGCAAATACTTATGCCAGATTTTTAACACTAACCTCGTCAAACTGATGCACTACAACATAAGGCTGATTAGCTTAATAACTGATTACTTGTCCTCTGGGCACTAGCAACCAAAATTAGAAACTTTAGCAGCTCATATAACAAAGTAATATGAGCTTATTTTTTCAGATACCTACAGTTCCAAGAGGGAAGGGAAAAAAAATAATGTTTCTAGGCTAGTACCAAAGAGGGAAAGTTTCTTGGTTTTGGTGGGATGGATTAAAATGCTAATAATTTCCTCTCTATTGAATAATACCTAGATAAAAAGACCATGTAAACGTCTATGCACAAACATAAATTTACCAAATTATCATAGTTGAATTATTTTAAATGTCAAATATATACAAGTCTGAACGCCTTCAACACATGAGCTGCTTGAATTCAAGAGGCTTCCTTTCATGCTCTGTATTTCCCAGAGCATCCTTCACTTGTGCTACCCATTACCCGTTTGCATTGCTCTGCACCCACAGGGCACCTGTTACACCAGGAACTGCATGTTGTGAAGTGAAAAGACAGTCATGCTTCAAAAGAGTAAGTTCCAGTACTGCAAAATACTTCCACACGAGTAACTGCAGCAGGCCTTGCCAAGGGGAGAGTTTGCAGGGGTAGTGCTAAATTTACGATGAAAGGCAACAGGTGACCATTGGAAATAGTAACTTAAAGGACCATGACACGATTGCTATAGACAATGCAGGGAGAGGACATCATCCACAGCCTCTTCCAGGTCCCCAACAGGAAGCCTAAGTTTATGCTTAACTTGAAGCATGTAAGCAATCCCTTTGAAGCCAGTAGTAACCAGATTTTTAAGTACTTGTGTGTCTATGCATTTATTTTCACTGTAATTATACAGCACATACACTGTGTGGTGTAAACACTAACAGACCAACCTCAGCATTCTGTAAGGTAGCACAGTTCCTCCGGCATCAATATATTGCTCAAGACCCGGGATTTAACTTATTGTTTATAAGCATTTTTCTATGCCTTACCCTGTTTCTTTTTTGCCTTGTTTTGCTTTCAGCAAGGCTCTTTGTAGTGTCATAACTCACAATCTTTCTAGTCAGACTTTGTTTATAAAACCTCTATTGTTCCAGAACAATGGAGTTGTGACCTGTTCGAAGGCAGGACTGCAATCAGGGCCCTCTCCGCACTTTCTCAGGGTGCACTTTGTGACAAAGTGAATAGACCACACAACCCTATTGATGTCAGCCAGGAGGGGGAAAACAGGCTCCCTCAATAAATCTCAACATAAATCTTCTTGCCCTATCTCACCATCTGTATGAATTCACCTAAAGCACAAAATTAATAAGCAGAACAAGTATTCCCAATCCGAAAAGACTGAAATACTGCTTGCAGACCAAAACTTGCAGATTTGTTTCATACTTAGGGCAGTTTTGGGGAATTCACAGGCATAGAAAGCAACAGGTGGAAACACAGCTTGGGCCAAGACAAAGTGAATGAGATTGACCCTAGCATCATGAATATGCTTCACTCTTCTGTGGCAGTTCCCTGCTATAAATTTCCTCAGTGGCAGGTTTGTGGCTTCTATTGTTTTCTTATCACCGGTGACGTTGGTTTTCTAATTTTGCCTCCAACGTTACAGAACAATTATCCACACAACACAAGTATTAGCAGGGAAACAGCCACAGCTTTTTTTCCTATTTGAAAATGCCACATTTTGTAGTTCTGGTTTCAAAGGTCAGGTAAGGGTTGCTTAGAAGAGGTTGAGAATGACCATGTCCCTTTTATACTTCTAGTCACTCATCAGTGGCACTCACCCTCATTCAGCTTTACATATTTTTTTGTACGTGTGTTAAGAACATAAACCAAGATAGCCAAAGAAATCATTGCAGAAAAGAGAAGCAAAGAGAAGGATTTTCTACTTCAGTGGGAAAAGCCTTAACAAACTGCCTAGGTGTATTCTAGGCAGTTAAAACATGTGCATTCAATATAAATTTTCATTATCATTCATGAAAGAAGAAAACAAAAAAGCCAGAGCAAGCACTAAAACAAGCAAACAAATGGAGCCTCCAACTTAATTGCATAAGTGTTTGGGAAAACTGAAAGCACTTCAGAGCAGTGCTACCTTTTTGTCCAGTGTCAATACAGCTTCTAACACAGCAGGGTTCCAGATTGTGACCAAATCTTTCAAACAGTGCAGCATTGAGCAACAACAGCATAAAGCCAGCTAAAGCCAAGTAATTTCTAAATTCAAATTATTATTTATGTTTTTAAGCATTCGCTCCATTTTGACAGCAATAAAATCCTTCTATAATGTCTTCCATCTGAGCGGAGTATATCAAAGGGCTTTGCAACAAATTACTGGTTAAAATGTGAAAAAAGAAATTTAATTGTTATAATGGAAGGCAAAAGATCCCATCTCAGTCAAGTCCTGCTGGAGGGAAAATACTGCTGTAAATTCATCAAGACTAAAAGCATGACAAAAACTGATTTTATAAAATTATATTTCTGCTGAATCAAGGCATATTTATCACATATAACCTTATATAGAAAATTCCAGGCAACTTGTTATATTGCTGGTTAGAAAACACTTCAACTTAAAATGATTATTCAGGTACCATTAGCAAAATTGCACACTTACTGGTAATACAAGTTATCAACATGAGATCAACATTTATACATCTGTATCCACTGACCTGATCATACCTACCCAATGTTTAACCACTCTGAATGAGTGAAAAACTAAGGAGGAAAAACACCCCTGTGAAGCAAACACTTACCTTGCATGTTCTCAACAGCAAAGAAGGAGAGCAATCAGAGCTCCTTATGTGAGAGACACGTGCAGAGGACCAGCCTAGGGGTGAAGTAAGGCAGGGGAATACACTGCTGTTTCTCCAGGACTTGCGAAGATAAAAAGGAGTTGTCCATACAGCACCTTTCATGAGGAATTCATTCATTTCTCTGTGTTGAAAATACAAGGAAAAAAAATTAGCAACCTAAAAAGAACCCAACTATAACATCCCTCCCCTCACTCCCTCCAAATAGGCAAACCTGTTTAGAACATCCACAATCCATTCATTTAGTAGCACTGAAGTTATTAAGAATGTGTAAAAATTTAACTACATGTATTTTAAAATCCCACTTCTAGTAAAGCTAGAATAACTATGCTTTCCTCTAGCATAAAGCAATTTATAAGGTATCGTAAAGCAACCCTACCATGCATATACAATGCCTTTACTCCCGAGTAATATACAAAATACTTTGTTAACCCACCTCACTGCTTTTATAGTCTGATGATTGGTTCAACAGCTGAGTATCAGCACCAAATCAATTCAGGTGTCCTCGTTAACACCTTCATTCGCTGTGGCTACAGGACATAGGCTGATTACCTGAGCACTGAGGGGATGGCAACAACACCCAGCTGCCACTTCTCCTATCAGCAGAGGACCTGTGGAAGGCTGTAAGGACAACTGGAGTTCAGGGGACCCTGGAGTACCATAGAAGAGGGTAAAGTAGGGTGGAGCCAGAGGTACGGCTGCCCAGGCAACCCCATTTCTAGTGAGATACTGCATGTGAAGTTAGGTGTGGCAATTGAGAAGTGCAAATGCTTATATCTATGTTAGAGTTAGTGTGTCCCAAGGACAACACATCAGCCAGGTAGCTAAGGAGTCAGAAGTAACAACTTGAGAGATCAGAGTGCAGAGGTGCTAGAGGAGGCTCGAGGTAAAAGAACTAGAGTGCAGATTTGAGGATGTGAAGACCTGTGATGACAAATCAAAAAAATACATTCGGGTTATGCATCTTTTTAACAAATTAAGATACCTGAAAATAGACTGTCTGAATACTGTGTAATAAGTCTAATTACTGGACATCTCTAAGAGTGTAGTAGGGCCAACCAAGTTAGCATTAGAAATAATTATAGGTCCAACAGTGAGACCATCACAATCTACAGACACCCTTGAGGCAATAATCATACAATGGTTTGGGTTGAAAGTGACATTTAAGGTCTTCTAGTTCTAACTTCCCTACTGTGGTCAGGGACACCTTCCACTAGAGCAGGCTGCTCAGAGCCCCATCCAACCTGGTCTTGAACACTTCCAGGGATGGGACATCCCCAGCTTCTCTGAGCAACCTGTTCTAGACACTATGTCTTGTTAGACAAATTACGTGTAGGGGCAGCAAGCTTTTAAGCATACAAACTCTTGTTTGATGGCATGAAGGACATAAAAATTAGTTACATGGGCAAACCTGGCCTCTTGGTGTTTTGGATACGATGCATAAAACTTTGAAGAAATAAATTTCCTATTGCACAATATAAACTAGCTCCCCTAAGCTAGGTCATAACTGATTGAGGGACATCCAGAGCTTCTATTTCCACTTAACAACTAGGAAATTATTTTCAGCAATTTATGGTGTACTACAAAGCTACCCAAACCAAAAACACTGTGTATTTTAGATGCTGTATAAAAATTAGTGCCCTGGGATGTGTGTGGGAAATAACCAGTACTTAAAGTTGGTAATTGAAATTATTAATAATAGCAAAAACAAAAAAAAATCTCCAGTCTCCAAGCAAGTCATCATAATGCTTAATAATTGATTGTAATTGTAATAAATACTAATGAATTCATTTAGAAAGCAATGTAGCTTTATATGTTTGTTCACTTTCCTACGAAATATTTGTGTTGGTGCTATGTCAACAATTTAATACACTAAAATAGTTTATAATTATTTATTATTAGTTTCAACACTTAATAAAAAGCAGTTGTTTCACATAAATACCAAAGCAATCTCCAGAGCACATCTGTGTCCCCGGCAAGTACTCAGTCTGGCTTGTGAGTCCTTTTACCATCTGTGAGCCTGCAGGATGAAACTGCACCAGCCAGCTGAACGTCCCAAACAGCAGAATGAGCAGGCCTGCAGGGAGGACCTTGCCCTAACTGGGATTTACCAGCATCCAGTCTGTCTATCTCCAGAGCCAAACATTTCCACTAGGAAAAGATGCAGTCAGCTCCTCAGCAAGAAGATCATCCCTCCATACTGAGTTAGTAGCTCTGAATAATTTCTCCCACCCCTACCCAATTCCCTACCTTTCTGAAGTCTGTCCAGTCTGCTTCATCTTCTAAGACAGCAGTCCTCTTCCTCCATTAACTTTGCTAGGGATGCAAATATTTGTGACAGCTTTTTCAACTCAGCTGTTTGATTCATCTGTGAAGGTTATTGGGTACTACATTAACCTCTTTTGTGCCACTTGGGATGTGTATCTCCTGCTGCGCTCACATTCCTGATGTGGAGCATCTCTCAGCAAGAGTGGCAGCACTAAGCAGGGCAGGGCCCTCTGTGGAACTCCAGGAATGTCACTGCAGGTGGTTCCTGCAGGCTGAGGGGACACAAATCTCCTGCCCACTGTGGGCTCAGAAACAATGTTGAGGCCAGCTGGTCACCTTTTCACTGTGCACACTGAGAGGGAGATGCTGCCCTGCATAGGAAACCCAAACCTGCAATCCCTGGCTCCAGGATTGAGGTGATTATGTGATCAGCACCATCCTGCCTAGTACCTGGAATTGCATCAGGACTGGACCAGGTGTTGTCCCTCTAGGCAAAAATTATCCCTCTTATTACAGCAGTAGTAGGGATGGTGGTGAGGCACGTAGTAAATAGGCCACATCAAAACTCTCTCTTTCTAAACCTGTCACACCTGGATCCCCACTCCTGTCTCCTAGGGTCACCTCAGAAGGCCCAAACTGTGCCTGAGTCACACAGTGGCCTGCATGCCCTTGCCCATGCCACTATTATGAGCAGCTGACAATGCCTTTACAGTACTGTTTTATCTGATTCATCTCCCAGCTGCTCATCTTCCTGATTTATGCCATCAGCACCAAAGCCTGATTAGCAAACGGAATTCACACTGTCCTTCTGAGGTTTATGAGTGCTGGCATGCCTTTTTTATTTCTCTGAACTTGAAATCCTGGGCACACTCACCACCTGTCTGCTTTGTCAGGCACCTCCATGGTGTTTGACAACAGCTAGTTGTCCTCTCATTTAAAGGGAATTACGGATCTGACTCAGAAGATTCAGTACACACAGTAGGGGTTGTTGTGGGTCAAGGAATAGACCTTACCTCAGCCCAAAGCACAGAAGCATACTGAGAATTTTCAAGGACACCACAAATCTGTTTTTGATTCCAAGCAAAAGACAAAGTCCTGGGATGGCAGTAGCCAGGCCTCTTCATCTCAAGAGTGTTGTGACAAGAGCTGGATATTATCCTAAGTGCTTCCCCTGCTCTTTTAAAAGAGCAGGTCTTGATACAACCACCAAGACCTCATGATGAGTTGCAAAATTTGCCACCTCAAGGTGCCTCAGGGGGTATTGCTATGCAGTTGTTGCAAAAACAAGGAAGCTACTTCAAGGAGCTCAGACCTGTGACAAGCGTGGCTGCCATTCTGGTCACACCTTTGCTGTAAATATGAAGCTCTACAGGATGAGGTTAAGAGCTGGGCTCTGTGGCTGACTCATCTAGCAGACACAGAGCTCCTGTGGGCTGTGCTGAGAGAAAAACACAAGGAGTAAAGGGATTATACTGCATTGTAGGTCGAGAGCCAGTTTTGGTGGAGTGTTAATCTCCAAGAGTATCATTGCCAAAGTCACTCCTTAATGTAGCAGTTCAAGAGACAGACGCTGTCTTAGGACCCGAGGCTAACCTATTTGATGTCACACTACAAGTACAGCAGGTGCTGGGTTTGCAATGTGTATTTGATGTCTAGTGTTGAAAAGTGAATTGATTGAAATGCTGTCAGGCTGCATTTTGAATGATTGCACTACTAATGTCACCTAGAGGCAACTTGATGGACATTCTGCCATACATAGAATACAGTAGGATGGAAATCATCATTTGCAAATCATCACCTTTGAAAGTACAACAAGCAGTTCAGCTGAAAAAAAAAAAGAACTGGAAACATGTTGAAGAAACATTAACCTGAGGAAGTGAGCAAATCAGGAACACCAAATATTTAGGCTCATGGATTTCTCATTATGGGAATTTTCAGCCAACTGTATTTCTTTTAGGGTGTTGCATTTCAAAACCTGTATTTTATTTGATAATGTAATTCTACCACAGGAAACCTAATCAGTTTGTCTTCTAAGTTTTTCGTGATATACATTTGGGGTTTTGTTCATTTATGAAAGTAGTTTTACAAAATCTGTCACTATATACAAACACGACAAAATGAGTAGTAGAACACTGGCATATTTTTGAAAGGATATGGGGATTTAGCTAACTAATTCACATTTAGATTAATAAGAAGTTAGTATTTAAATTCTGTAGTTGATCATATAAATCACAGTTTTGACCTATATTTCCTTTCCCTGACACCAACCTGGGTTAGAGTTTATAAACATTCATGTTATAGGATAGAGGTAGGGAAGATTTCCTTATTTCCAGTGTCTAGTATTCTCCATAGAAGTAGAATTCTGCAATTAATTTTACATCAATCTGGAGATTAATTTTAGCAATGTGGTAAAACCATTGGCTTATATGTGCTCTCAGAACCAACATCCCAGAAAGAGGAAGAAGCAGGCCTAAGGAAACATGAGTATTTCACCACAGTCATCTACTATTGTCAGCTTATGTTAGCTAGTCAGCAATAATGCAGAAGCCTTTCTTCAAGTACTCTTCTATCAGATTTTCTGAGAAATTTGGTATGAATTTACTGTGAGTGTATTCTTCTAGAAAACAACAACAGAAACTGGGATACAGGCTGGATGTTCAACTGCTTCATTTAAAAATCCTGTGGGGTTTTTCTTCATATACCAGTGTATTTAAATGTATCCCCAAAGATATTATGCGCTCCTTGAGCATTACAGAACACAGCATCTCATCTAGAAGAACATTTCAAGTTCTATATAAATTTGGCACCACACCAGGGAAAATCTATCCCTTCCACTAACAAACGGGGACAGGAAGCCATTTTGAATCTGCACAAAGTCACACAGCAAGTTAAAGAGTTCTGTGTCTACTGAAAACAAAACAATGTCACACTGAAGCAGGAACTGCTCGCCCAGTTGGAAAACCAAGTAGAATCAGGAACAGACTTCTTTTCCAGCCCCTTGAAAACCCAGTGCTCGTGGTACCATGTGTAGCAGTGAGATGTTCAAGCAGACACTGCTTTTCTTGAGCAAAGAACATGGAACAGGGCCATGAAAAGGCCAGACCCTGACTAAAGGCAGGCTGCCTGGGAGCTCTCCTGCTGCACTGCACACATGAATCCTAAATGGGACCACTCATCATGGAGCAGAAAGAGCAGGGCTTCTCGAAGGAGAAAAGAAGCTGAGAAATGAGGGTAACTTGAGTGAAGCCCCACATTGCCTGAAGAGTACCAGGCTGGGTCCATTGACAGTGCCAGTCTAGGTGAGATAAAGAGGCAATGGCAGCATCCTCCCAGGAAGCACAGTCAAGAGAGGAAGCTGAAAATGGCTTTGTGACACAGCTCTAAGGTACATGCAGGATACAGGACAGGAGGCAAAGTTACCTTGCAGGGCAGGTCTGGAGTCCACCCCAGAAAGCCAGTCAGCAAGCCAGAGCAATGGCTGGATGGCACTGGAACACCTGTAACTTGGCTTGGGGGACAGCTCACTGCCCAAGGCTGAGTCAGCCCGGACCTGCAGGCAAGGGCTGTGGGACAGCGCCTCAGGTGAGCCTCACCACAGCTCTTAAGGCCAGTCAGGGCCTCATACAACCCAATCTATACTTTGGGAGGAGATGGGAGTCCAAAGCTCTGTTCAACCAAGAAATGTTGCTGCTTTACCTTTTAATAAAAATATATACCCACTGTTATGCTGAAAGGCTCTCATCTAGCCAACAAAAGATCAGGTGTTTCTTCAGCACCTGATATAACCTACCATATAGGCATGTATTGGGGCAAAAAATGTTCTGCTCGAAGGGTGATAGGCAGTCTTTCCTCTTACTTGTCTGCTATGTAGACTGCAAAAATCAGTTTAATGAAGAAAAGTTTAAATACATGAATAGTGACATATGAAATAGATTTAAAAAGAAAAGTACCCAGTATTCCTCTCTCCAAATTGAGCCTTAAACCATTAACTCCTATTAAAAATTGGGTAAAAGTCTTAAAGGAGTAAATGGTAGGCTGTGTAGCCAGTGTGTCATTTTAAACATAAAAAAATTGATGTCTTCTAAGGGAATGTTTCAATATTTAGAAATTAGCCGGCTGCCTGATTATTGAGAATTTGTATGCACATTCTTTTCTTTCACTGATCTGCTCTTTCAACATCAGGAATGGTAACACTCTGGGAATTGTTTACCCAAGATCAGCGTGGTTCAAGTGTTACTTAGGATCTCAGCTAGCATTTCTCAGGTTTTAAATGTTTAGTCCTTGGGGAGAAGTGAAAATGACAGCAGGAAGAACCTGGAGTACTAAGTCCTGCTGAAGCTGGCACTTGATGACAGGAGGGGAATGAACACACCAGGCACTACATTTTATGATAGAGCAAACAGGGAAGTTTGTATTAGATTGTATCAACTTCTGCTGTGTCTTGAGCCCATCTGAAGGAAAAGAAACAAACTGCCGAAAGTTACAGGGTACAAAAGCAAGAAGAGTGCATGGAGAACAGGAAGCTGGGAATACATGTAAAATGGAAATACACAGTAAAGGAAAAAAAGAGACTTGTCACCTCTCACATGACAACTATTCTAAGTGATGGCTTTGCAGTTCAGATGAGAAAGAGCTTGTTCCTTCCTCCCTTGGCCCCAGGCCCACCAGAGGGAGACACTTCGCCTAGGGGGCAATGGCTTTGGCATCTGATGATCTGAGCCTCATGTCAGAAAGATGAATAGAGTAATTTTCTCCGAAGTAAAACAGGCAACAGGCAATGAAGGGTAGGGTGTGTGGTGGTAGTGTGCAAATCCGTCTTTGGTTGGCCTAGAATATTAGAAAGGCATCCACCACACGAGGAAGTGATATCCCATAAGAAATGCTAAGAGCCATGGATTCGTGTTTGCAGAAAGCTGACATCAGGTTGTTTCAGACCTGTCAGCTCTCTGTGGGCAAATTGATCGATCCATGGGTACAAGGAGCCCAGCTCTGAGCACTTAGGCAGAGCTTGGACACACAGACACTGGCAAACATCTTGCTGACCCTGCTGTAGGCAACCTGCTTCCAAACCTATAGAGCTGTTCCATCTGGTCAGGGTCCTGCCCTCCCAGGCAGTGTTCCTAAGCACAAAGAGTGGACCTTTATTTCCTGCTGCCATCACTTGCCATCGATCAAAGCTACAGCAGGGTGATAACCCACTGCAGACCAGAAAGGCTGTAATACACTCTTCCAGGAAGACAAATGCTTTCTGAGGCTTACCTATAGCTATAACATAGCTTTCCATCCATCCATCTGTCCCCGCACTTAGAAAGAAGCTGGCTTCATAAGGATTCAGCAGCAATAGACAGTTTAGTCTCCTTTCCGGATGCGCTACTCTTTTCCTCAGTAGGTCAAAGTCCTCTCCCCAAACTGCAGCCATTTCTGGGAAATGCTACCAGGAAAAGGAATGCCTGCCTCTCCTGTGTTACCTTCACAATATAATTGTAGATCTGCAACACTCTGAGCAGGCCACAAATTCCACAGGCCAAACTGTAAACACTGCAGGAATTCGAGGTCCTTGACATTTCACGGAAAGCAAAGCTGTGAGACTGAGGAAAACAAGCTAAAGGCTAAGTTAAGATATGTCTACCAGCTCCTAAGAAGGATCAGTTCAAATAAGGAACTGCAGTCACAATTTCCTGCTTGATTGTCACTTTCTTCCAGTGAAGAAATAGTCTGCAACTGGCCCTTGTCAGGAACAAATTACTTTCCCTTCACTGCCAAGTCAGCTCCACATGCCCTGCACAGAAGAGAAGCAGCACTGCAAAAAGCCATTTTTCCCCAGAGGTTAGGAACTACACAGGCTGTAATCTGTACAGATTGTTTTAAAGGAGTAACTTACCCTGCATTTACTGAGAGCAGTATAAAGGACTAAGTGAGAATTTCGTTCTAAATTAATTGAAAAAAATCTGCCATGCAATATTTTGCATAGGAATTCTCATCAATGAAAATTTTTTGCCCCCTGAGACTGAGCTTTAGGGAGAGCTAAGACAGAATCTAAATCCAATCCAAAAGAAAGGTGGTGAAAGCATATTGGTATTTTAGCTTATGTTCTCAGATAGAGCCAATCTGTACAAATATAAAAAAAGAATTGAAATTAATTACAAAGAAAAGTGTTTTGAGGCATACTATTTTCAAACTTCCAATTTGTTTCCTTTAAGTGTGGGCAAGATACAATGAGCATTCTGCTTAGGCCTTCCTCACTTAATTCTTTCAAAAAATGTTACCTATGTGAGAAAAAGGGAAAATCATCAACAATGATGGTCCCAAGTGCAGGATACTCACATTGGAGAGCCATTTGGAGTTTATTCTATAGCACAGTCTAAGAGTCCTTATTCAGCACTTACAATCAATGGTAACTTCACGGAGAAAGGCATGTCTGTCAGATTTCAGGACTCTGAAGAAACTCTTTTAAAATACTGAGAATAAAACCACTAAAGCAATGACATAAGCTTTAAATTCATTCCACTATCAAAAAGACTTCACATGTAGATTTCCTAGTTTCTTAGTTAGGAGGTGTACTTTGATGCTTTGTTTTTCTTTGTTCAGCCTAAATGAACTTTTTATTATAACTGCAAATTAACTTTAGTGTATCTATCATATTTCAGTAAGTCCAGATTTGGACAACTCTTGACTGCTTACTCAGGTTTCTGGACTTGTTCTCTCCTAGGCAGAGTAACTTGATCCATGCATCCTGTTGATTCTCTCAATGTCTAAAATTAGCACTGTGCACGCACACTTCCTCTACCTGGGAGCATGCTCCCCGACAGAACCAGGGGCGGCACTCAGGCACAAAGGCCCAACTGTTGGTTTTTTTGACAGGAGAAACCAGAGATTTTTACCTTTAACTTTACATACAAGGAAGAGATTCCATCCCACTCTCACACCCAGCCTATGTGACAAGTACCATTCTGTTCAGCTACATGCTGAAAATGGTAACATGGTTTGTAAGCACAAGTGGTGGCACCCATCCCAACGTACGATTAGCAGCACCCATGGCTCTGACAAGTCCGAGCATGGTAGAAGCTCCGTGGCGGTCACAGGACTGCACACTTGGAAAGGTTAAAGAGAATCCCCCAGCCTCTCATTCCTCTCGTCCTCCACTCTTCCGTTCTCGCAAGGATCTCTTGGGACACCCTTGCTAGAAAAACATTTGTCAGAAAGCGGAAGGCAACCCAATGGGAACCATCAGTGAACCTGCATTTACTTTTTTTAGAAATGACACCCCATCCCTGTCCCCTGGGGCAAAACTTCTTTTCTAGACATGACCTCAGAGATGTGCTACATGCACCCTGCACAATTTATCACCATGCTGCCTATAATTAGGTTTGTTAACATACAGCCTAGTGCAGTCTTGTTGACTGGGAACTTAATCAAGTTACTATTGAGTTCTTGTATGCATTGCTTCGGGTGACTGTTTTACTTGTAGAATTATAGCTGTGACCAACGTGAGGAAATTAGCTCTGGACACAAGTTTTTTACTTTTTTTTCCCCCTACATGTGAAAATATTTAGCAAACAGTGACAATGATGGAAAACAGTAGGAAACAAAATGTTCTACATTAGTATAAAACATGAAAAATGCAGCAAGGACCCTCAGTGGTACAACATGTGTTATGCTGGCTGGCAGTCCATTAGGCTTGATAGACATTTCACTTACCTAAGTCAAATATAACAGTCTAGTATTCATTAATATAAGAAGGGGGTTGTGGAATCAAGCCTACCATCTGGTTAGAACGACAGAATAATCTACAACTCATGATTAGGTCTAAGGAGTGGAATTTCACTTTAATCTTTTTCATTGCTCGAAATTTCCATCTGCGCAGTACGGCACATCATTTTTCTTCAAGACAAATGTGCTGTTTTTCATGTTCCAAAATTAGATCAGAAGAAAACGATTAATCATGTCATGGCCTGGGAAAGGAAACAAAGCCCTGATATTTCTCTCTCTCTCTCCCCCCCTCTCTTTCCCCCTCCCCCCCCCCCCCCGCCCCTCCCAGCTCTGGCTCTTTGCAAGGTCCTTTCTTTCCCTGCCTCAATTTTCAACACAACTTTCAGAGATTCACATTGTGGTGGGCTAGAAACACTCAGAAAACAGGAATCTAAAATAAAGACGCGGCTTTGATTTGCATGGCCGTTTTTATTTTCCCCTTGCCTCTCCCCCACCCCCAGTTTGCCACTTCGTTTCCTCCTTCTCTCTCTCTCTCTCCCTCCCTCTCCACCCCCTACCATGTGCCCCCTGGCACAGGACGACAGATGGTGACCTGTTTGCATGTGACACCGTAACTGAATCTAAACTCAAGGAAACAAGTCACCGGGCTGCAAATTAGTGAGACCACACAACTGTCAGGTGGCAGTCCCCTTTGACAGTTGTAGGCCATTATAGGAACATTGATGTTTTCGCAGTGTGACAAAAAGGAATCCTTTTTGCAGCAGACCTGTCTGTCAGCTGGCTCTCAAGTCATAACAAATCCCTGGCACTCAGCTGAGGCTGAACATTCGCAGCGTCAGGAGGATGATAAATGACCTGCAGGGCTTTGAAGTGCCTTGGCAGTTCAGATGGGTCCGCAGTGCTGACAGAGAAATATACACAACAGCGTAACCAATAATGAGAACATTAAACATTCCTGCTTTGTGACAGGCTGACAGAAAAACCCAGCCTCACATCAATCATCTGTGGAGATATAACCTTGACAATTAGCCCCCTCTCTGATACTCAGAGTAACCTTTTTTTTTTTCCCCTTCCCCCCCTCCTTTTTTTTTTTTCTTTTGCCTGGCTTATCTTCCCTGATCTTTTTTTTTTTTTTTTGGTATGGCAGAGAGGGGAAAAAACAGCAGAAAAAAAAATCTGACATCAAAAACGATCTTTTCCTTTTCCTCCATGCAAAAATAAAATATGCCAGGACAAAGTTTATTTGATGGACTTCCACCTATTTCCCTTTAGGAGAAAGGAATATATTTTTTGCCCTGTCTACCAAAGCATCTGTCACTACAAATACTCCTAGCAGAATTTTGTTTACATATTATGCTTATTTTGTTCCTTAGGATTTTTTCCTTTCCCCAACTCTTACATTCATATCAGTACATTCTGTTGTCAAGCATCGTTTCCACTTGTAAGAGTGAGATGATTAAGCACACAACTGTCCCCTTGTTACTGTATTCCAGGATCATTCAATAAAACAGATAGAATCTCAGCTTCTTCCCATAACCTTGTGTTTTTTTTTTTTTTTTTTTTATGTGCCTGTACTGGTTTGCCATTTTTTAAAACCCTTTACAGAGCAAAAATAATCTTCAAAGGACAAAGGAAAGGTGCAGCTAATCTTCCTGAAAACTAAACACTTTTAACAACCCCCTTGAATCATTCTCACTGAAGGGCAGAGATGCATCCTGATCTTGAGGACAATCTCTCCACTCACTGGGAATTTCTCTTGTTCTCCCCAGTGTGGGATCAGCAGAAATTCCTCCTGATATACATGACTGACTTCTTGCCATGGCTCTCTTCTGACAGCAGAGGCATTCAAGCAGTGGGGTCAATGGGAGTGTCTATGCTCTGTGAGAATTAGGCTTCTGGGCACTTTCTGCACTCCATCCCGGTGGCCTGGAGTCTCCTAAGTCACTAATTCAACCCCACAGAGAGATTTCAAAGGAGTCTAAGCACCCTTGTGAAATAGCCTCAATCATAAATGAGGTTCAAAATGGCATTTGTTGCAGAACTTTTCATCTGGAGGAATGTCAATAATGTAAAAAACCCAAAACTTTCTGTCACTGAATTAGCAGCAAATCCTCTAAGGTGTGTTGTGTCCAGGTCTCTGTCTCCCTGTTCCCAAAGGAATTTCCGTTTCACTTATGCAATGACAAACATGCACTCTTGCTCTCATCAAGTACAGCACAGCTCCAATACTTTGATGTGAAGTTCAGGTAGTGAAACAGATTTACACACAACCAAGCACTTGTAAATTTAAAAAAGCTGTGTTTCTAACTCTGAAGTAAAGTCTGTCCCCAAGGTCCATTTTCCTACACACATTTTAAGATCCCTGTGCAATACTCGTGTAGTGGAAAGAAGATAAAAAGAAGAACAACACGCAAGGCCTTCAACCTTCAATACAGTTATAGAAGAGTCAGATGATGCTACTGAAATGATATATTCCAGAGTCTGTCAGCTGAGTCCTGCTGCTGTCAAAGTATGTCCTGTGCACGTAGCCACAGCTGTTGACTTCACTATTAGAAGAGGTCAGCATGAAGGAGAAAAGAAAGTTATTAGAAAGATGATCGAGAGTAAGTGGCAAAACCTGTTCAACAATTGCCTGACCTCATTTGTACTCTGATTATACTATTCTGATAAAAAGATAAACCATGCAGTGCCTTGTTCATAATACAGCAATGGAAGATTGGCCTCTGCAGAACCGTGAGGAGTCATTTCACTCCCAGGTAAGTATTTTTAAGACACTGGGCTGACAACAATGGAAAGAGAAAACTTCTCTTTGCCTTTATTATACTTGCTTAGTGGCTACTGACTGACTGTCACAGCACACTGCAAACATACTGTGTACCACATTGTATACCCTATGTGAAGGATGTGGAGTCAGACATTGTGGTTGCTATGTCCTGCTCAGGCTTTGGAAAGCCCAGATGTGGTAGTGCTTGCCCACTGTGGGCTGAGGCTCCAGCAGAGCCAGGCAGAGAAGGACTAGAAGTGTCCTCTCTTTCCTCTGGATCTGAGACTGGTGTCTGGTGACAGAAGGACATCATTCAATCTTTGGTTTCTCTACTGAGAGAACGAATTTCCCAAAGACTGATTCTTTAGTCATTAAAAATAGCAACCTGTTTGTTTTGAGCCTGTCTCACAGCCAGATGACCTTTTCTCACCATGATAGCTGGTACCAAGGAAAGGGTGCTCTCAGTCTGTGTACTGTATCTGTGAGATCTTTCCTGTGCTTGATTTCAATCTTGTTTCACACACCTTCAAATAAATTGCCACACCCCACTTTTTAAATTGCTGCATATATGAGTTCTGGGCCTGCCAAACAAGCTGGATAATGCCATCTCCTCTGCAGATAGTAACTCACAGTGGGGGAGCGACACTCATGGAGCTCCATTCCCCTTGTGGTCAGTCTGTGGCCAAAGCAAGTATGATTTCTGACCTTTGAAAACTGAGGGCCCAGAAAGTATTTCTTCCCACTGTCCTAACCCATTCCAATATGATGCTTTATGGCCTATCCTACAGTATCATCAGTAACAATATTTGGGTAGTAACTGCTGATGATAGAATCTATAGAAGATTTTTGTAAGATACATGTGCAGAGTAAATGAACACTTTTGACCCTGCAGCCTTCTCCCCTTCTACCTGCTCACCCACAGAAAAGGACAGGCTGCTTGTCATACTTTCCTGTGAGGAGATGGATGAAAAGTTCACCCTCGACCACCAGGCAAGGAGCTTCAGGCCTTTCACAACTAACATTACAGAGTTTCTCTTGTAGAAGACCATGGCTGTAGGAGTGGGTGGATGCATCATTCAGATCCTACCCTAACAGGCCTCTCAGTGGAAAGGGGTGAAAGGCCTGAACCATTTGCTGAGAAGATGGCAGAGGTAGAGTGTAACCACCCACTCCTTTTCTCCTGATCGTGTTGGAGGACTGAGCAAGCATCTGATGTGCCCAAAGATTGGTGAGGCCAAAACTGTACTGAGGCATAAAGCACTAGTCATCACAAACGCTAAGGAAAGGAAGAGCCTGGAGAAGCTGTATGGCTCCTCTGCCATTCAGGCAGCCATCATTTGTGTTGTCTGATGAAATTTTTAAGAACCAAATTTTGCTGAAATTATCAAATCTCCTAATCGAATCCCTTGGGCCATAATTCTTACTCTAACGTTTTATTTGGCTCACAGCCTTGAGCTAATCACCACTCCCTGCCTCAGTTTCCTCACGGACTGGAATGGATGCATTCAAATTACATTCACCTGAACAGCACGCTGTAAAATTTAATTAAGCCCTGAAAAGCACTCTGCAATTGTGAGATGAAAAGGTGCCATTAAAGGCTTCTAGTATTATATTTCACTAAGACTCTCAGAAATATTTTGGATGGAGTTAAAGAGAGAAAATAAAAGGGAAATAAATCATAAACATTGCAGAATAAATGCTGCCCGCCCCTTCTTATCTGTAACTCACAAGGCGAATAGATTACATCTAAATAATCCTTTGTATGAAAAACTGTCCATACATTTGCACGCAAGATGTACGGACAATGCTGGGTTTATATGAAAGGGAATATACATGTTTCCTTGCACACCCTCAGTGAAGTTAAAAGGGTTAATAAAATATAAGTTGAGATCAAAAGAAATCTGAGGTGACATTTTGGCCTTGAGGCCTTCTCTTGGCTGTGGGAAAACAGAGTGAGGCTGCTCTGCAACCTACAAGCTGAAGTACAATTAGTGGTGTTTTCAGACTGCTTTTTTTTCTTTGCTTAAATCTGTAGAGATATAAGCATATGCAATGAAAGTACTGTGAATTTAGTTTTACCAGTAGAGAATTACTAACAGTGTTAAAGATAGAGATAATTTGAGAAAATTGAAAGCTGTGTAATTAGAAGATTATACCCAGCCAGATCAGAACCAGATATAATATTAAAATCATAATTATTAAATGCACCCAAAAGGGAAGGGCTTGGTGCGTGTGTATGCAGCTGCAGTGTCATGCACACATCCTGAGGACAACAGGAGACAGTTGGCCTTTCATCTTTTGACTCAAGACCTTCCCAAGACCTCTGCATTACAGCACGGAGAACCACACGCTCTATCAAACGTCGTTATTTACATAACACATGGCAAGGAGTGGTTATGGAATAAATCAATACTTCGTGATATTTGTTACAAGCCACATGGCAGCTGAGCATTTCTAAGGCCTTACCCAAGGCCTGGCTTGAAGGGAGCTTATTACAGCTATATTAAAATTGCCTAATAAGTGAGGTTACCAGAGAAGTGCACTGAGCCTTTTTTCTTTCCACTGGAGTGCAGCCTAGTGAGGGCAGGGCTTTCATTTACAGACGAGCTCCTGATCTGACCCTCTTCAATGCAGACTCTCTTCTGTGTAAAAGACCAGCTGATCTCCTTTGCCAGCTGCCCCCTCACAATAACACTGATTCCTAAGCATAGCTGTGATATCAGAGGTGGACAATTGTCCTAGATTTAGTGTTATAACTCTTAAAAAAACCCACATAACTGTTCACTACTGAGACTCTGCCTGTGTAGACCCCTGCTTGGATACAGCAGTGTGGTGCACAATGGGAGAGTGATACCCTCTTCCTAGAGGTCCCTCAGCCAGGAGGTTTTATGTGAAAGGGGAACTTCCAGAGGACAAGGAAGAAGTGGGTACTTACCTCTCTCAATTCAGTATATGAGGAGGCTGGACCTAGCTCACACATGCAGGCTGGATTCCTGAAGTTTGGTTATGTAAATCTTCCATATCACCCACAAAAGCTTTGGGCATCATGACAAGCTCTTGTATAAACAGCACCATTTCTGGTTTAAATCCTATCTGACCATCACCTTTCTGTGGTCTTGTAAACTACATTTTGGTTAAAAAAAACACAAGCAGGAAACCAACTAACCTCTCCAGTTTCATTCTGCCAAAGCATATTCATTAAAATCTCCAGTGTGGTGAAGACTGTTTTAGAACACTAACAATGCTTAAAATACAATGTTATCAGTTCCAAGCACCAGAAGTGCACAACAACCGTCAATAAGCTGCAAATTCACTGGGAAAAAGCCCACACTTTCTTTGCTTTTGCTCAGCATCCAAGCACCTGGTTCACAATTAGGCCGAATAAAGTATCTAAAATAGAAAGTGGCACTAATTGAGAAATACGATCCACTATAGTGGAGATACAGATTTTAAATAACACCATAAAAATCAGTAAATAAAAAATTTCTCTTCAAATGTAAGAGACAACTCGTGTAAAAAGAAACACAGTAAACAAAGTATCTAATTATGGTCTTTCTTCTGTATTAAGAATATAGGCAATCACAAAAGGTAAAGAAGAGCAAGCTGTTCAAAGAGATGTGCCAACCCAGTAAGGAATCTCCACCGAAATCAAACAGGCACAGGAAAAAATAATCTCCAAGAACAATGAGGCTGCATGAAGCACTAACAAAGAGGTTGCATAAGGAACTTGTTACACTCTTACTAAACTGCCATACAGCTGAATTAAAAAAAAAAAAATCTTTTGTATGATACATTAAACGTTAGTAAATCATTTATTGGAAAGTCACCTGAAATATTCAACTACATTTGTTTAGATGGTAGCATAAAACTGGGTCTGAAAACTAAAAATTCAGCCTTTTCTTTACTCTACTGCTCAGAGTTCATACATTAGTCATCTGCTTTCTCAGCTACATCAACACATCCCTTTTTTTTTGGTCTCACAGCTTTCTTATTCCATTCTTTTGAAATGGCCATCTCAAGTATTTTTTCTCTTTTCATGCTTTTCTTTCTCAGCTCCCTGGTTTCCACTTATAAATCAAATTCAAAATACCATTTTAGAGCACTACAAAGCACTGCCCTTGGACCTCTTTCTTTACCACGGCTTTCACCAGTCCTGATCCTTAAAAGAACTATCAGGCTTGCTTGGACTGAGTCTTCTTTCCCTATTGTAGTTGTTATTTTTTCACCTATGACATGAAGCATGTTTGTGACAGTTTTAAATTCACTTTTGCTAGATGTTTCCTGTAGAAAACTCACATGTGCTATTGCACAACCATGTCCCTATGCCCTAATTATGCTGTTTCACACCTTTGAGATTACTGTAGATGAAGTCTTTCAGAGCAAAGAAAGCATTAATTGACGTCAGCAATTTCTGTTGAGTAGTCTTATGTACATCCACAGTGTCACATACACTAACCATGCACAAACCCCCCAGAACAAATGATTTGAGGGAACTGCGCCTTGGGAAATTTGCAGAGACTGTGTTAAATTCAAGTGATATTCAGTAATATTTTAAAACCACTAATCAGGTGATATAAAAAGTTGATATAGTAATTAAATTTGCAGAAGATGCTAAATTAGGAAGTGTTGCAAACACAAGCGAAGACAGAGAAATAACACAAAGGACCTGAAAAAGCTTACAAATAAGAGCAGGAAATAACAAAATGAAATTCATCCAGGAAACATGCAAAGGTACCATACATCTGGGGGAAATATTTCAAAATTAAATACCAAAAGTAATCTGATCTTGTGGTTCAAGGTGTAAACTGATTGCCACAGCTGAAATAATCCTCTCAACCTTCCTGCTCAGCAACATATAACTGGCAAGGTACATTACGAAGGGTTTTGAAAGATCAGGCACAAGTCATTTTTGGAGGCAAGATGCCTGTCTCTTACAGAAAATTGTCTGCAACATCTATATTCAGAGAAATAGCCAGGTTCATTGAGAACATTCCCACTCTTGGGCAAGCAAAATATTTGCTTACTCGCGCTTTCATGCCCAACAGTTACCTCCATGCCCTCATTTGTACCCTTACTGACAATTCAGCACAGACCCATGGCACAGTGGCACCAACAGCACAAGTTGAAAAGAACAGGCGAAGGGGATGCCAGGCTAGTTAGAGGGTGAATTATCTGGGATCTCAGTATTCCCAGCCTCTGAGAACCTGCCTCAGCTACTTTTCACTCTCAGCGGCCACAGGGACTGCTACACCATACAAGCAGTAATGTTGTCAGAAACACAGAACCAGATACTCAGCTCATGTCAGTCAGGGCTTTTCTGCTGACTTCAAAGAGAATAGCAAATTTAATGTGAGTTTGCAGTGAAATAGGATATTGAAATTCTTCAGTGCTACTTAGTTTTCCATCCTTGGGCTCACCACAATCAGGAACTAGAGAAGAGATGAGGCTTTGTACAACATTGATAAAACTACAGCAAATATATCACTAGGCTTTGGCCCTTGAATGCCATTAACTCATAGAGGAGCTGGAAGGAGTTGAATGGAAATCAATAACAATGAAGGATCTCAAACAGATGGGCTTTGAAGAAAGTCACTATCTTCTTTTGTTACACATAAAAGACAAGAGATATCATTAAATAAATAAATTCATTATAGCCCTATAGCAAATCAGTTGCTCTCTGTTTCAGAGCAGAGCTTCTATTTAGGAATTAACTTTCTACCACAGCTCTAAATAAACAGCACATATATCCTCACACATTCCCTGCCCTGTTCTTCCTAGATAAACAATATGTACAGGAATGAAATTAGAGACTGAGAGGAGTCATTGGTTTCACCACTCATTCAGATCTGTTCATTGTCTAATCCCCCCATGCATTCAGTTGATTCAATTTATTATGAAATTCCAGAAGTGTGAATGGCTGGTCAATAGCTTAAGGAGTCTTGGCAGCTGGATCACCTCTCGTCACTAAAGTGTAGTATGGTTCCACATGGGCCAAGAACAGGATTTCATAGAAACTAAATTGTGACTGAATATCCTTCCATAAAGATTTGCTGTAGCATAAAGAACAAATCATACACTTTCACAAGAATTTTTGAGTCAAGTTTACAGTTTGTGTCAAGCTGACAGCCTTTGCTTCTGTCTGATGAGTGTGAAGCCAATCTCCTGCAGTGCAGCTATCCTTAAAAAGTCATACTGAAACATATAAGAAGTCCAGCTCCTGATCTCATGGAAATTACTTCTCTTACGGCATTTATGATAGCAAATGGAAGGGAAAAAACCAAAAGACAAAACAAAGTTTCTAAATAATCTCATTATAACTCTGGTCAGCTTTTTGCACTGGGGTAGTTTGAAAGCTCCCAGGAGAATATGTTAATGCGACTAAAAACATTTAATGAAGAAACTGTTACCATGCAGATACCAGGGAGATAAGGATGATCGCTGGTTAAGCACAATACTTGCATCTTAAGTGATCTGTGGCCTGTCCCTCGCTGTGCAACGTATTTCCTGTACAAACCTAAACAAATGGCTTTAGAAGTACCCTAATTCCAGGTCTGTAAAGTCAGTACTTTCCCAGCCACTTCTACTCATGTTTCAAGCTACATACATCCACAGTGTATCTCACAATAGGGAACAGATTTGGAACAGAGGAGAGAAGGTATTTCCAAAGCAGGTAATACTATTATGGGTGACTGGCACCACCACATTTCATCAGGCATGTATGTCTAGAAAATCTTCTCCAGCCAGAAGAGGGAGATCTGTGGTTTGAGATCCCCAGACCAACAATTCATATGAATCACTTTGGGTGGGCTTACCTTGCACTTAATCATCAAAACTTGTGCCAAGGTTACGGGTAGCACCATTATGCACAGTCAGATATCTTTGGCTCTCTGCGGCATGTAGGTTTTCCAGCTGTCATGAGCCCCTGCCCTTCACAAGCTCTTTATAAGAAGACTGGGCTTGAAGATGGAAATGCAGTCATGATATAATGGAGTGTGGTGCCTGATACTATCAGGGCTTTTAATATTAGTCTCATTGCTGCGGGGTTTGAGCACTTCCAGCTGAAGTTGGGTGCTGCCATCATCCAACTGTCTGATAGAGAGACCTGCAGGCAAAGTTGTGGTTATAAAACTTGAGATGAGCAGATCTCCTATCTGTATAATGAGCTAATTAAAAATTAATTTAAACATAGTCTGTATAAAGTGCTGAAGCATATGATGTGGGGTATAATCCTATGCTGGATTTGACAACTCACAGCTGCTACTGCATATTCAGTGTTTTTGAACAAAATGATATGTTCCTTCTGCCAGACTCCAATGAGAATTTTCCCTCACTGAGGACTTGAGAGTCTGACTCCAGGATGCAGATTGAATGGTTGGTCTATGTGATGATGTGCAGAGATAAGAGCTCAGATCTAGAGGCCATCTGACTGTTTGCACACATGCTGTTCCTTAGACTAAGCAGTGCTCTAGAAAGCAAGCATGGATACATCCGCTGTCCTTCCCACCATTCTTTGTTCCAAACTTTGTCATGCTGCACCAGCTTGTGTGTCTCAGCACTTTCAGTGTTGATGTATCCATAAATAGGATGAAAATATCTGTATTGGCAATAAGCACAAAAGGTTTTTCGCCTTCAAGGCATATAGACCTCTGGGAACTATGTGGAAAGCTGAAAGACAAGCTCTGATTGCTTTCCTCTGCCAATGAGTCTCAGCTGGGACACAGATATATATGAGGCGTCAGTAGCTGGGGAAGCAGAAATCAGAGAGGTAGGAGTGCACTCAGGAAGCCATGAAAGAGAAAGAGCTCATATAATTCTTGCTCTCTTCTTGGACAGGGATCTACCACAAGCCATAATTGAGCCCTGCTCCAAATGAGGTGCTAGTCACTGTACTGCGGAGACGTTGGGACTCCTGGCTACTCCAATCTCTGCTCCTTGCAGCCAGGCCAAACCTGGGATACAATAGTACAGTACTGCTTGCAGAACTAGAGGAAGAGGTCTCTTGCTTGTTTAGCAAAGATATTTAAATAGCCTAGAATGAGCAAATACTGCAGTGGACTTAAAATCTCTTTCAGTTTGAATGAGAACAATTGGATGGTTGCCTTGGCTTGAAGACTGAAAACCATATAAACATGAGCCCAGCTACATGAAGCAAGACAGGAATAAAAGGATTGCTTCTGTATATAATTACTTAGCATGATCATTTTTGAATCTGAAAACGACCACTTCCACTGATGGTTCACTAAACATTGGTATGTTGGTAGTTTGCGTACTGTATGATTAAATAAAATGTTTTCCTTCTTGCCAAAAAGCATGTTAATTAATCATAATGAGATACAGCCTAGACACAATTAGGTAAGAATTATGCATGGCCACACTTACTTTTGTGGTGTTACCAGGTACAGAATCACTATGACTCTTGATAGGAATAACCCCAAACAGTTAGAGCTAAACAGAACAGCAATTATGTTGCTCCCTACTTACTAGAAAGAAAATCTTGCATATTCAGGAGGCTTTCTTAAACAACAAGAACACATTTGTTCTTTACTCACCACCTTTATTCTGCCGGTGTCCCCAAAGCAGGAAAGGCACAGGGGTCCCAGGACTCTCTGAGCTGCAGTGGAGAAGCCCAGGGATGGCAATCCTTGGATCAAGAAAGAGAACCATGAATAACAGGTAACTTACGTGAATGAGACACAGAATATTTGAGAAAGAGCCTTCCATTATTCCCTTAAAAATTCAGTAGTGAAAAATCAGCGCTGAATAAACCCATTAATTAGGTGATTTCTAGCCAGGTACTGTGTACTGCTTATTGAATTCTCATGAGAGCTCACAAAGACCTTGGTTACTTCCCATAAAAGGATGCATCTGTGTTTCAGCAGTAGTACTGTCATGAAGCTACTTTTGTTTTGTGCTACCTACACTGATTTTACATAAAATTTCAAACCAATTTCAAAATAGTTTTTTCATTTTTCCAGAATACCTATGTACATATTCAAGATGCAGACCATAATCAATTAGAGCCCTCTGTCCTAAAAGGACACTCTATAGAAAGGCCAGAGTTCATCAGCACAAGAGATGGGTTCTCTTGTAGGCTCTTCAAGACTTCTTTATGGAGCAAAGAACAAATTTTCAAAAGAGCTAAGTAACACTGCAAACTTTGGCCTCTTTTGTTCTATGCCCACAGTGCATTTTTGCTTGCTTTGCTATAAAATGGAATGACACAGACGTGATATTAGAGAGATGACCATAATACAACAGCGGGTACAGAGCAGTATACGTGAGATTGGATAGAACATTCCTTCCCAACCCTTCCTCACATACATATGACAAAGGTTTGGTAGCCCTGACAATGAGCTTAACATTTACCAAATGAGAGCTGATTGATGTCTTCCCTGTCGCAGCTGGTCAAATTTTTAATGATTGCCTGTTACAAAAGGAAGAGAAGCAATGCATTAACTGTTGAGCATAGAAATGTATGCTAGAAAACAAAACCTCCATCATAAGAAGTAATACTCTCATGTCCTGTATCCCACACTTCAGAGCTCTTTCGCATGTTATCATATGTATTGATTGGTGATTTGTACAGTGATTCTTTAATCATTTATCCATGAAAATAAAATTTAAAGGATAACAAAATACACACCATGCCTATTCCCTCTTGACATTTTTATACACAGAGACATTTTAGTAAAAAAAATGCTTGAATACCTGAATTCTCTGAGTGATTTTTTACGCAGTGCTGATTAAGGATGTATTGGGGTTGCATGGCAAGGTTTCGACAGTGGGGGAGGCTACAGGGGTGGCTTCTGTGAGAAACTGCCAGAAGCTTCCCCTATGTCTGACAGAGCCAAAGCCATCTGGCTCCAGCACAGACCCACTGCTGCCCATTAGCAGCAATGCCAGTGGCCTCTGGGATAGCACAGTTAAGAAGGGGGAAAAACACCCCCATGCAACAGCAGCTGGGAGGGGAGGCAGCCAGGGTCACTCCTCCCCAGACAAAGTCCCCAGGAGCTGTCTGGAGTTCTTTTGCAGCCCAAGCTGTTCAACATAGAGGCTTATCACAACAGTTTGCCACAAGGAATATGCAGAGCAAGGTTCCCATGGCAGTTAACTCACACTCAAGAACAATTTTGAAAATCCACAGTTTAATTGCCACAAATAGAGTTTTCTCCAATCTTTTCTCTTTTTTTCTGCTTAATCTGAAAGGAAACAATAAAATTATCTTACAGCAGATTTCTTTTTAGGCTGTGGTTAGGTGCTTGGAGAACAGTTGAATCTTGTGTAAGGTCCATGCAGCAAGGATGAGAGTTTTGAGATAGAACATGATCAAAGACTTTTGATTGTTATATCTTTCTCAGGCTCCCCTGACAGCCTATTCTCAAATTAAACTCGTCCTTAGAAATACTCCTTCTGCTAAGCTTTTCAGAAAATCCCTGTACGTGACAGATCCAAAGCACACAAATGCCAAGAATAGTCTTAGTTTCCATTTGCAGCAGTGCCATTCTGGTATATCGGGAATGTAAAACACACAAGTATTTACAGGGAAGATTTTAATTGTTTCAATGGATTTGGTCTTTTTATCCTGCACATTTCTAAACACATTAAGCACATCTACATGTTCCTTTTTTTCTTCTCACTTGCTGAAGGAATCATCTAACAAACTGGGGCCTAAACAGAAAGAGTAGAGATGCAGCTACAGTAAAGGTGGGGATTTCATGGTCAGCTTCATCTAGCTGAACTCTGAAACACTTCTGCAAGGGACAAATCTTCCTTTCCCCCACCTCACCTGTCTGTCCTCCACGCTTTGTGTCAGCACTCGTAGTTGCATCCTCAGCAGTCAGCCAGATCCGGTCCCCAGTGCAGCTGCACAGCTGGATGAGTGCTGCTGCTGACACAACACAAGGACAGGGGACAGACACCCTTTCACCACCTTTTTGGAGTTTACAAATAGATCAGCCATGCCGATACAAAACTACTCCCAAGTATCACCCCTTTTCGATGAAGAAAGGAAACAGTGGATTCCCGTGTTATTCACTGCACAATAAATCAAGTTATTGATAAACAGTAAGCACTTGGCATACCTGCCTTTATGATACCATGGTCATTGGTAATACAAATGGAAAGAGATATGTCAGAAAAATGCTTGTTTCAAGAGATCAGACAACAAATGTAAATGAAACCAAATTAAATTACATTGTAAGAGAAGTTTTATGGACAGGGAACAGTGAGGCTTGAACATTCATTTTTCATTACTTTCATCTTCATCTCAGAGAATACTACTTCCAAAACTATACTGAATACTGGTGTCATGCTAATTAGCGTTAAATGAAAAGGTGGCTTAGGAGGCAGATCTAAACCAAATGGTGAAATGGAAAAGGCAATACACTGTTGGCTTCAGCAGAATTTGGAGGAAGCCTTTAACATTTTTTATCCATTCCCCCACTGTCAGCTACATACAAAAAAAGACAGCAGAAAAACTTCAAGAGCTGTAAACAGCCAGGTCTAGGGGACTACAGAATGAGTAGTGCAAAGTCAACTATTTTTTTAGAAACAGATACTCTTACTGTTGAGAGAAAAAAGAGTTGTTTCATATCAGAATAATTAAATAATAGGAGAAAAAGGGGCATTCCTCTACATCTCATTCCTCTACAGCAGTTAGTACTAGCCATTATTAGTGCCAAGATCCCATATTAGAGAGACCACTCCTCTGATCCTGAACAACTTCCATCCAACTCACTGCCCTTCACCTCAGCACCAGTGGCACAGTGCCTCAAGCCTTGACTCTGCAAGACAGCAGGATACAAACACCAGTGCTCTGTTCTGCAGTAGGATATTCAACAGCAGTTCCCACGGCCATCACAAGGAGCTACGTGGATACCTATTACCAGGAAGGGTGGGGTGAGAGCACTTGGAATGCAGCTACTGAAAGTTCAAGTCAACAGGTTTGGAAACTTGGCAAAGACAGCGCAGACAAATAACTCAAGGTTTGCAGGGCACCTCTGTGACTGGTATAAATCAGATGAGTACTACTGAGCTCAAGGGAACCTGCCAATGCACGACAGATGAGCACCCACTCGTTTGCAAAGCTCTCTGAGTCCTGGTATCTGAACTGCTTGGATCTCATCCAGTTTTCTAGTGTTTCCTCCAGGCCAAGATGAGAACCACGCAAAACGTTCTACCATTCTCAACGCAGTGAAAAATGAAATCACATTTGATCATGAAAGTTGATCCTCCATTTTTACATCAGCGAAGATACAGAGGAGATGTAAAAAAGAATAAGGAACTTCCTCCCCTTCTTTCAAATCCCCACCCTGTAAGTGCTTTCCTGCTGCTGACAGAAATGAAAGTCAGGCCTGGATGAACCCAGCAAAGATACCCAGAGGCACCAGAGCAGTGCTGGGCCCCTCCCAATGCCACACCGCAGTTCAAAGCCTTGACAGGCTGCAGATCTCCCACCGTGCTGCAGTTTGGGCCCCACCCGAAGAGCCACATACCTTGCAGCAGTGTACTCTCTTTGCAGCACTGGCTCCTCTGTGACAGCAGGTCCTTATCGTCTCTGCCTTCTGCCAGTACAGTCACATGCTGCTCTCATGGTGCACAAATGCTGAGCACCATCTCTGCTCCTCCTGCTCATTTTACCTCGAGCCGCAGGTCAGTGCCAGCCAAAGCTCTTTATTTGCTGAGCTTTACCCACTGTGTTTGCCCCAGCTCCCATTCGAGGTGCTTGCTTTGACAATTGCCTTTCTACACAACAAGGTTGTCATGAGGATTTTTGAGACAATGGAGGCTGTAGTAAATGGGAGCCTTGATAATAGCAGAGAGATCAGATGTCACACCTTGAGATCCAGCGTCACTCCATGCATGCTGCACACACACAGGGCAACTGCACAAAGTGTGCACTGCTGTGCCCTGGGCTGGAGCTTGCAAAATTGCTTTCCTGCATATGCACAGTAGCTTTTTCCTTAGCAGCCACTGCCACCAGTGCCAAAAAGGCACCCAGCTGATGTGAAATATTGGAGGAAGCTTTTCTGTGAGTTTTTCATATGAAGCATAAGACTTCACTGGGCATTTAGAGAGGACATCTGGCAACTCCTTCACTGGCTGATAGGATCTGGAGATGCCTCTAAATTCACACTGCAACAGACTGCTTAGTCTCAGACCTTGCAGTCTTCAGGCTTACTGATCAAAATAAGTATGAAATAAAGATGTAAAATACAAATGAAACAATAAGTCAAAAGCAAATCAAACCTTTTCAAAACTTAAAAGGATTTCATGAATGAAATGAAATGAAATGGAATGAACAGGTCGAAGTTAATTTCTTAGCACAGTAGGTTAATTTCTTAGCACAGTAAAATCTTAGCACGGCTACGTGGACTCCTGATTTAGCCAATACTTTGACTACAGCAAAAGATGGCTCCTAGTTACAAGACCTGGCTCTATTAATACCAACTTCCAAAACAACTCGAATTGCCAAGCATCTGGTTCAGCCTGTTACAGAAAGTCAGGCAGAGCCTGAACTCTGGATAAAGACTTGAATTTTACTGTATTTCAGGGCCGATGGCAAAATGGTTGAAATATCAAGTTGTTCTGGTATATCTTCAGTAAAACAAATGCAGTTCTCTAAGCCTATCATTTTCCCAAGATGCTGCTGTGGCATGGACTGAAGAGCAGGGAGGAGAAAGGAGTAGAGGAGAAGAAAGAAGTTCCTCATTCCTCCCTACTGCCCTTCCTGTTTTCACGTCTGTTTATTCAGAGGATTGTCTTTCCACAAGCAAACAACTAGAGACAAGCTCACTCCAAATGTATGTTCTCTCGTGTTTCAAGCACTTGCTCTCTGTTCTTGCTGAATGTTTAGTTACAGCATGAAAAATGGATATGCGGAATGAAGACATTTCCCCTTTGACTAGCACATTTGCCGAAGGTATGTCAAGGATCTGAGGCAAGGGGTATGGGCAAGCTTTCAAGAAAGTTTCCCCCCCCTTCTCCTTTGCTTGCTTTTTGGAAGAGCAATAAATATCAAGCAGACAGACCCTTCTCACAGTTACAAAGCCTACCTGTAACTGAGCTGGATAATTAGCAGCCTTGAAGATGATATATGACTTTCATTACCCTTTGGGACTGGAGACTAAATGAGGACAGAGCTAATTGCCGTGCAAAGCAGTTTGGCATGAATGAGAAAAATGCAGGCGCTGTCTCCTGCCAAAAAAGGGCCCTATTGCTGCTCTGATCTCATGGCTGGTTTTTGCCGCAGGAGTTCACTTGGTGTCCATAAATCATGGTCTGCTTACAGCTGAAACTGCACTGAGTCATCAACATGCAATAAGCTGAGTGACAGATTCCAGCCTGACTACATTAGAACTTCAGACTTAGTCCTCCCCCCCACACTACCCGTACTTAACAGAAAATTAAACCCAGACTACACAGACATGAAGGCTGTGAGAAACACAAGGCTTGTTTACTTGACAATAGTTTTTTAAGACTGATGTTTCCAGGAAATAACATCATGCCTTTTGAAAGGGAGAGGGCCACAAGTACTGAATTTATAAAATGACCCACTGCTATAGCACTTGGTTTGTCCTTCCTCATGTAATAGCTGATTAAAATATATTGCCCTCCTTTAATGATCTAAAGTGGCACTTTGTCATCTTAGTTCTTATGGAGATAGATTTAGTCAGCTAACTGAGAAAATGTTTTGCTGCTCTTTAAAATTAGGCCAGAAGAACCTGAAATTTGATTGTAAACCTGCTTCCAAAGTGACCTGGGGCATATTAACATCCATATTGTAGCCTTAAGAAGTGTGGGCTTCTGGGGAATCTAACCCATCAGTGCAAAAGAGAGTCCTTGAAGATACTCTTTTCCTCTCCCCATTCTGTTTTACAGAAGATCTTTTGCTTTTCCCTAAAGGTACCTTAGGTCTATTTTTTTTTTTAATGGAAGAGAATGTGCTGAATTTGCAATATGGTATCCTGTCAGATCCTAATCAATTAGCCCACATCAGCTCAGTATAAGGCAGATACCAATTTAACTCACAGAGCTAAGCCTTCTGATTTTCTCTAAGGGCAGTCACATAATTCATTCTTTGTAGTGCCAAATTATATTTGACATTTAATTTAAAACTCAAGGTACCATAATGCAAAATCTCACTAAAAATAATGGTGATAAAGCAGAGGAACATTTCATTTGACAGTGAGGATTTTTTCAGCTTATTTATGCATCCAAACTTTCCCCCTCACCCACCTTTCAAAGCCCCAAACTCAGGAGGCAATCACTTTCAGGTGATTTTAGCCTCTACAGGTGCTTGCATACAGTAAAAGGCCACTTAAACGTGAAGCAAATAAGGTAGTTGCTGATCACCTTTTGGTGGGTGAGCTCTGCCCTCCTCTCCCTGATGACACAAGCTTGACTTTTCATGTATTCTTGCTGCTGTAGATAGTAGAAAGAAATATTTCCACAGAGTGGCTGGGCTAACTGGAATGGTTGTGTGTGGACTGGGGAAGGGGGAGTCAGCCTAAAAAGGTTGAGTTTTTACATTTAGAAGACCCAATAAGAGAGAGGAAAAAAAAAAAAGTGCTTAATGGCTTCATTCACCATTCTCTGCCCTGCAGTAACTCCATTCACAGCAACCAGGCACAATGGAAGTCTGGTGGTTCATGAAGCATGTCTAGACTCTGACAATGCTGGTTCATGCACAAATGATAATAAAAACCCCAAGTTCTCCTCCTTTCTTGAAATGCGCAACACACTGTGAATCCATGGGGAGTTTTAGCCCTGGGCTCACTCAGCACTTCCAAGTAACAGTCAAACTCTAATCAAAGCAATTCTTGGAAAAATTGGGCAGCCATCTCTGTCAAGGTGAGTGGCTTGTAGGGACTGACCCTTTCTGTTGGTACTGTGCAAAATGCTCAGCAGCCAGAGATTTGCCTAGCTAATCCAGAGCAGCTCTATGAGAAGAGAAAGTAATGGATAACAGCAGGCTCTGCAGTGTTGAGACAATACCAGATAGCAATAAGCAAAGGACACTGGTAGTGCAATCCTCCTGAGAGTGACTCAACTTTCGTCCTGTCAAGAAACAGCTACTACTTTGCAATAAAAAGAAGCAAATGTCTAATGTTCTCATCCTTTATGTGCCAGATTAGCTCTTGGGGGAAAAAAAATCATCACTGGTCGCAACATGCTTCTCAACATAAGATGGATGACTCAAATTCTGGGATGTTAGGTCTTACTGTGGATTTCAATCCCTGATTAAGATGAAAACAGTTCAGGGCTAAACTCTGGTACTTTTAGAGTGAGTGTAGGCCTCAGGTTAGGCGTTCCTGCTCTATTTCACATTTGCGTGTAGGTGCACGCATATGCTAGTAGGAGACAAGCTCAAAATCTTACCCATGTGAATGGATCCATTTCTTTTAGTACTTGCTAAAGTTTTTTAGTAGTGCTCCGTATTTATGTTATAGAATAGAGTACACAGGCTTTATCTGGGGTATGAATTGTGGACAGGAATAAAGTTGCTATGCACCTGAGTGAGAGAGTGCATTATCAGAATACTTGGAAATGAAAGAGACTGTATTTGATGTCAATATGCAGCGGCTGTGTGACAGGTTTAAATTAGTGAAACAATTGTGAGGGCATAACACCGCTGTAGGATTTCCCTATATTCCGTCAGATTTCATGGTGCAATAAAAAACACAAACCCAAAAACTTCTGGAAAAGCAGTTCTTCAGCATTGTATAACACAGAGAGCTCTTTTCTATGGTGTGTATCCTGTAATTCAGCTCTTCCAGACTTCCTGAGCTCAGACTGCATCAAGACATTATTTTCAACAGCAAGGATTTTGTATTTTAATTGTAAGGATAAGAGTACCTTTCACAAGTCAAGATAACTGCTTTCTTAGTCTAACTATACTTCAGCTTCTATAGCATACTGTAGAGTTCCACAGCTTATTACTACTTTCATGTGGAAAAACATGTCCATTGGTTTAAGCACTATTAACAATTTCAAGAAATAGAGATTAAGCACTCCCTATTGCTTTTTCATAAAATTTAAGATTGCATCAAGGGGAATTATACAGCCTTCACATCTCTATTTCTAAGCTCATTTTACTTAGCCTCTTCTCATCTGGAAATCTTTCCAGAAATTGGCTTTTACCTCTTCTTAATCCTGTATGTAGGGTCTTTTTGAGCTGAGAGCAAGGTATAATTTTCAAGATGTTAACCTGTTATAGACTCATATCATCCACTTCATACTCAGCACTGTCTCAGAAATTTTTGCAATTGTGAATCTGTGTAGGTACACCTGTAACTCCTCACCAACTAAATAGCAGCATTTTGGCACACAAACATACAAGTGCACAAAACCTTTAGAATATTTAAACAAACAAAAGATTTTACACCAAATTCTTGAGAAAATTCAGCTTGACAAATGTTTTTTCAAAATAGTTTTAATGTTTTCAGAAACGAAATTATGCAAGAACTGTTGCAACTGTATTACTGTAAAGAAGCTGGGTTAGTTAAATGTCCATTTTAGTGGCCCATTTGTATCACTAAATTTTTACTATTGCAAAGAAAGACACTTTAAAAACAAGGAATAATTTGAAATGGTAGTAAAAAGTACACAACCAGTAAATATCTAGATTGGAAAACAGACATTTTGTACTACAAAGAATCATTAAATGGAAGTGAAGGGATAAGGGCATTGAGATTTCAGACCCTTGGATACATAAATTGGTTCCGAGTGCTGACAACTTAAGCACGTTCCCTGAAAAAACCCCACATAAACAAGAGCCTAACTTTAAATTTATGCTTTCTGAAGGTCTTAATCATAATCTCTTTTCATATGTGGGATTTACCAGATTGCTTTGCAAGGAGTCTATCAAATATGGGGAACTGACTTCATGGGGAACTTACATCCAGTGAGGAAGCTGATTTTTAATTACATTGTGCACGAACATTAACTATAAAATCCCCTTATAAATACAAACAGAAAACTAAATCATAGCATAGGAAGCCATAAGGATTGGAATGCAGAGAGAGAGACTGAAAGAGAGAATGCAAATGACCTCATGACACTTACACACGTCTAATTTCTGGAGAAAATTCTACTTCAATTTATGGTGATGTAAAGAAGGCTCAGCTTGTTTACTCCTCCTTTTAAATATTCCCAGACAAATGGATTACAGTTTTTTTTAATCCCTCCTGATACGGGGTTTTATAATTAATAAAACAGACATATTTGTCACCATTCTTAATCATGGATATTAGTGCAAAGATTTCAACAAGCATCTATTCTGTTCCAGTTCAAATTCCTTTAAATTCTTCCAAGCTCCATTGTGGAATAACTCTCTGCATAATTTAAACTTGTGTTTAACCACAGTTCTGGGTCCGTATCACATCTGTATTGAGGAGCATTTTTCCAAAGCACAAACAGCAATCACTTCAAACAATTAGAATTTTCTGGCCACTGTCTGTCCGTCCAATCTAAGGAGCTGTAGTATCTTACATTTCCTTGTCACTGATCAAAATATTTCTGAAATTCCCAGTTAATTAGCACCGCAACATTCCAAGTACCGTAAGAGGCTAAACCCTGGTTTTCCAATGGGATAAGCAGGGGTTGCTGCTACTCCATATGCAATAAAAATTAATTCCCTAGACAAAAACAGTAAAGTCTAGATTGCCAGATAACAAAAGATGAAAAAAAAAGGACTTTTTTTTCTCACATTATAATTTATGAAACAAAGCTGAAAGAGAACAAATGTTTTTCCCAAGATTGCCAAGACTAGACAAAACAAGGACAAAAATTGAGTCCAGATTTCTTCAGACTCGTTATGGATCCTGTATCAGATGATCATTTTGCTCAGTAAACGAATGGCAATCACAGCCTGACCAGCAGCCTACTGAATTCAACAAGAGCACCTCTTGCTATTTCCAAAGGGGATTTTGATCAGAGTCCATTGGGTTACTTTATGGATACAAGCAAAAGAAGCCTGCAGCTAGAATAAAGCTGAGAACATGCCACAGCAGACTAAATTTCTTCTTTTTTAAGGCATCTCTAATTCACTGGCCGTGAATAATATAATATTCACAGAGTCCCATCTGGTGTTCAGTTTCATGTATAAGTGCTTTGCATTGTTGGTCTGATAATTCCAACTAAAACCAGTAAAGCGATATACAGGTCCTTGAAAACAGTAGTGGGATAAAAAGGAAATAACAAATTGAATAAAGCAGAAAAAATAAGCTTGCTTTAGTCTGTAAGGAATAAAATTGATGCCTTTTAACCTTACACATAAGTTCCACACCATTGCTTTTTAAAATCAGCTGAAAATCATTTAAAATCAAATTGATTTTGGCTTTTACATTCAGATGCACTTCAGCTTCTCACTTACTGGCCTATACAAGTAATGTCTTCAGCCAGCCTGTGTTTAGAATGGGTTGAAAATCAGTTTGCATGTTCACATGCTTATTGGAATTTTCTCATTTCCATTTCACTCAGAGCCAATCACGATCAGATTAACTTGCTGGGGATATGTCAAGAGGCTGATTTAATGGGTGTTTTAGCAAAGAAATGGTTCCTAATATAGTGAAACATTTTTTTGCTTATAACACATTGTCTATTGCCCATTTTGTGTCAATAAACGGGAAGATGGATAATCAGAACTGCTCGTATTTATTCTGAAGAGCTCTCCTCTTCATCATGTGTAGGCCTTTAATCAATCATGAGAGAACTGTAAAATCACATGAAAATATTTCCTAGTTTACATCTGCTCCTTTCTACTAACAAAATCTGGACTATCTGCAGCCTTCCATGTATGGAGCGGCAGGGTAGGTTTCTGAAATGGACACTGTCCTGTTCACCTGCTGCCATCCAACTGTGGATCATTTGGATTGGATAACTGCTATCTGAACTGACATTTAGTCATCCAGTCTGAGAGCAAGAATGCTGAAATGTTGCAACATAACACGCTATCAAGGCTGTAATAGGACATAGAACACCTGCCATTGACTTGGATAGAAAGGATAAAATGCTCTGAATTGCTTTGTTTTCAGCATTCTCTTCCCCATACTCCTCACATGTTCATTTTCACTTAATTTGTCGCTGATGCTTTAAGGAGAGAGAAATGGCATGGTTGGAGAACAAGAAAATGTGAAGCAGATGCCCAAGTTCTAGTACTGACTCTGTTGGCGACTGGATAAGCTGTTTATAGCATTGTATCAAGTTCATTGATTTAGATGGCGTAGTTTTAGGTTTCCAAACTGCCAAGATGCACACTGCCTGCTTTCCACTGTGAGTCAGTACTTCAACACTCATCGTCTTTAAAAAGAGAGTTAGAATGAGTCTGCAATTAAGGTGGTAAATATGCCTCAAGCTCTGCATCTAAAAACTCAACACTTACAATTAAATGATATCAGGAAAATACTGACTGTAAGCTCACAGTAATTCAATTTAGTTGCCTCTAAACAAGAAATTAAAAATGCATCACGAAGAGAGATATTGTGTGTTCAATCAATGCTTTAAGGGTCTCTGCAAATCTCAAATAAGAAGTACAAAATCCATGTGCAATATTACATTGCAGAGATGATGAATGGGAATGGAGTGGGAGGTTATATAACCTGATAATATCAAGGATCTGAAAGAGCTTAGACTATTTAACTATTCAGCAGTGAAAAGAAGTCAAGAAGGATCACTGCAGACAAGGACTGGAAATGCAATATAGAAGCTGACTTGCTCAGGCTGACATTCTGCTTCAAAGAGTATTAGTGCTAGAGAGTGCTTACAAAACTATAAGTCTTTAAAAACAAGTCTGATTTAATAAATATTTACTAAATTGTATAAGAATTGCCTGGCATCAAGCTATAAATATTAAATTGTTATGTAAATGTTAAAAGAATGATGTTTTTTCAAATAATCAATTTAAGATTATAAGAATTTTTGGATTAAACATAAAAAATAATAAAAATAAAAAGCCTGAAAGTCAAACAAAAATAGTGATGGTTAAATTCCAAAAGAACAATCCACTCAGAGTTCCTTTCATGTGCCAAAAACTATTATTTATATTGTTTATGCACTTTCATCATGACAGCCCTAACACTGAGCAGAGCAGATAGAGTCTAACAGTTACCACATTAGAGAAAAAAAGCTCTCAAAAGGTAAATAAAGTGAAGTGAGGCTATATTTTTGGATCTTGGGAGACATAAGATATTCTGCTTATATCGATTATTTTATATTGTTTAATGAATTTCTGTACTGTCTCTACAAAACAAAGATTGGCTCCATGACTGGAGCCTGCACTTAAAGGAACCACCCTATTAAAACTGGTTTTGTTTGTGCCTGGAGAATCAGAACAATTCCAGACAGTTTGTTTCATATTTTACTTGAAAGCTCCTGTTCCATTAGTATGACATATTTTCTGAGACAAAGCTTAACCATAGTGTCTTTCCCCTTTAAAAGGTAATGACACCATCTAAGCAAAAATAACAGTGGGGGAAAAAAAGACCCCCATTATAGCAAACTGTGGTATTAATGAAATTCTGTTTGTATTAAAATTTTCTTTCAACCCCGGTCTTCCTGTTCAGGGGGATAGTGTCAACCTGTCAAACTTTTAATCAAGAGCAGTTCATTGATGCTTCCATTATGTCAAAAAGCCTCACCTAGGTGACTTCAAGGGGAGACAGCAGGTCTGACTTTCTCAACATCCAAGGCTATGAATTTTTCATTTCTCTCCCCCCAACTTTTAATTTCTAGTATATGTATGTGGATAGACACAATGTCTTTTGTATTGTATCAAATCTATAAATAGTGTACATTTCAATCAAGTCGTAAAGTCAAGACATTAAAGAAAGGTAAATACGTGAAAGAATAATTTCTTAATTTTTAGGTTAGTAAAAAGGGGCTAGTTAGAGGACCGAAATCTATGCATTCACAAAGTCTTTTAAATGACAGCTACTTCAGCCAAAATTTCACAACATAGCATCATGATTCACAATCTAGAATCTCCCTAGAAATTATTTCACTGAGGTGTTACATTTGCAGACATGCTGATAATAATGATATAATTCAGCCTACTAAAGAACCCTTACTTTATTGCACAGAAGTCAAATTTGGGGCCAGATTCTGACCTCCTGCAGTAGCTGCTATCCATCAGCAAGACTGAAACGTACAAAAAGTCAGTTTAATAAAGTACCTGAACCTCGTGTTCTGTTGGCAGAATGCTTATTTGGAAGACAAAAATAAACCCCCCCATATGGCAGCTTTACAATGCCTTCCTCTTCAGCTTATCACTTCCTAACCTGCTACAAGTGAAGTTACAAGGTAACTGTGACTAGCAAAGGCTCTCTCTCCCTGATTCCAGGGAACCAAAATGATTGTTTAAGGGTTTTAAGAAGGTGCCTGAGAACAGCCTTACAACAGTTCTGATTTTCATCTCAGTATCAGCATGGTACATTGTTGACCCCGAGTGATAGGCAGAAAGTTTTTCATGCCGTGTGCTACAGACAGAAGATAAGTCCCAAGGAAATGTACAGTCCTCTTAGGA
This sequence comes from Pachycephala philippinensis, assembly GCA_013397055.1. NCBI lineage: Eukaryota > Metazoa > Chordata > Aves > Passeriformes > Pachycephala > Pachycephala philippinensis. The sequence goes on from VWZT01006521.1 coordinate 842,580, forward strand.
TCCAAATTTAGTCCTGCAAAAGTTTGAATTTCTATAATAGAGCTTCTGATTCAACAGTTTCTACCATACTCACGAACAAAGCCATCTTTTTGCATTCCCAGTAATATCCCTTATTTATCAATTAGATGTACAGTGAGATGAGTTTTGACTGAAAATACTTTGTTGCTTCATGATCAGGAAGTGAAGTAAGGGAGAATTATGATAACCTGAAGGTATGGTTAAAGGAGCTTCCAGACCTTGGGTTTTTAAATAAGTTTGCAAAGGCATATTAATGGGGAGTAATGCATCTAAATTATTTACTTTTCACTCCTCTGCCAAAGGAAAGATTCTCATCCAAACAGTTTGGTGGGTTTTGTTGTGTTTTTTAAACATATCATGTATAATTAGAAGATGACTATAAGTCATTTATAAAGCCAAACAACAAGACCAGAACTCTCGTAATGTGAAATGACCAGCTAATTACAAGACTGGTTTAAATTATGTTCCTAGGTATTACTCGTTCTTTCCAAAATGGGCTGGATATCTGTACTATTAATTCAGCCCCAAAGACCAATTTCATTCTTGCAAACATATTGCACATTTAAAATGTAACAAGGTTTAAATCATCCAAGCTTATTGTTTTAACTTCCAGCATTTCATTATTCTACTTAATGGTTTGCACATTGTTTTACACAAGTACAATATAATTTTATTGCATGAGGTAAAAAAAAACAACCAAAAAATGAAACCTGTGTCCCATTTGCTTCCAAAAGAGATGAGAAGTGATGGGACAGGAGACCTAAAATACAGTGATGTTTTGCCTACAGACAGGAAAAGCTGAAGGTTGTTCAACATACGCTTAATTGGGAAGATACATACTCAGAGTATTCGTAACATATTCTGAATTCATCCGCCACTCAAGATGGGATTGGCAGAAATATAAAGAAACTGAGCCAGCCCAATCTTTCTCTCATTGTAGGCAACTGGAACATTGACAGCTTTGGCTGGGCCAAGAGAAGGCACCAATTTAGGCCCTGTGACTTCTGCATTGGAGCAGATTTTGTAGCTGGAGGTCACAGCTTTGAGAGACCCATTTGGGGTCAAGCACTAAATTTGCTGGGTGGTCCCTCAAAACATAGTGGAACTGAAGGTAGAGCCTGCAGTCTCAGACACAGCTTCCTTCTTCCCCTGTGAACCTCAGGTGGCAGTGTCTGGGGGTCAAGAACTACATCAGAGTGGCTTATTTCATGACCTCTAGGACTCCAGGTGCCACTAGTTGGAGGGATGGAAACAAGGTCCCACAATGAGTGGAATGCATTCTGATGCATTGCCCCTGCAAAGTGCAGATATTTGCCTTTAGCGTTAGAAGATCTATGATGAATTAAAAAATATATTTCAAATTGTTCTTTTGTGTGCAATACATAAATTGTTTTTTCACAAAACTATTTTTGCCAAATATTTCCACAAAGCATACCCAGTGAAGCACTGTGTCTGCAAAGCTGTTTAAGGATCGGTGCTTCCCAGGTGCCCTCAGTTGCTCCTGTTCTACTTGCCTTGACCTGTTGCATCATGTTACGAGATATCAAACTGCCATCATGTTCCATTTTAGAGCTGATTATGCTTCATTGGTGGGCAAAGTTGCTGCTTGCTGAGGGTTTGTGAGGTTTGATTAATTAGTGCTTATGAAGTGCTTTGAAATTCTTGCATGAATGATGTTACAGAAACACTGAATATTGCTGCTGTTATACAGGCAGGTACATGATTAAAGATTTGATGTTGCAAGGTGTGGCTGGGCCTTACCTTCTCTTTGGGAAGGGTTTCTTCTGAATTCCCTCTGGCAAGCTAGTAGAGTCTTCCAACCTAACCAAACCAAAACAGTTCAATCGTCCTAGGGTAGGGAAAAATAATAAAAAAAAGATTAGATTAAGGGTATTTCTGAAAACTCATTGCCTGTCTAGGATATTGCACCTCTAGGTGGTCTGACAAACTTCAAGGGCACCTTGATGATTAAGTTTATTCTCAGACTAACTACATTTTCTTCAACCTTTTTTTTTTTTTTTTAATCAACTAGAGCTCTTTTAATTGCTTTCTCCTCTAGGTATTTTACATAGACACATGATGGCCTGTTAAAGCATCTTTCTTAGGCATCCTTATCTGTGATATCCTCTCCTTGGCTGGAGAGACCTACCTATTCCCCTCCCCGATCTCTCCTGCCCAAAGGGAGCTGTTACACGTTGTATCCCTTTCCATAATTTCTGACTCTGAACCCGACAGCTCCCATCTGCTCTGGGAAATGCAGCTTCCCACAGGTGATTCATTCTCAGCCAAGGCAGGAAGCTGTAGGGCTCAGCCCACAGCCAGCCTTAAAAGACCCAAGCTGAGGATAATTATTGCACAGACTTACCTGTTTAAAGATACATCCAACTTGCTCAGTGCTGCCATGCTTGGCTGTGGCCATGAGCGCACTGTTGTGGCCCGTCAGGAACGTGCTGCTTCACAAGGAGAAGGCCAGCATTCCTGTCTGACACACAGGTGCCCAGTGCCATTTGAGAAGGCCATAAGGCATCCAGGACATCTGCACAGGAATAGCAGAGATGACGCAGGACCTAAAGTAGACTGACACTCCACCAGGGTAGCAAATGGATGCCAGGCAGACATCTGCAATAGCTAAAACAACAACAAATGCCAACAATGAAGCCACCAACTTCTCTCTGTACTATCCAATTTCCCTGTCTTCTACTACTATTGAGGGCACTCAAAAGGATTGGCCATATTGATCCTCTGTGTTGATCATACACTTCACATACTCTTGGTCTTGCTTACATTAGCCTAACAGAGTATGATCACCCATGCGATCTTTGATTCAAGTCACAGCACGGTATCTTGAGTTTCATTTTTCCTGCTTGTTCTACTCATTTCACATCCTGCACCCAGTAACATTTTTTTTGTTACTTTTCATAATAACTTAACGGCTAATTTTGTACATACCTTTCTGCATACAGTAACCTCTGGGGTTTCAGTGCTTTGCGCTTGCTTAGTTTCCTAAGAACTGTAAAGAAAAAATATTGATTGGTTTTGCCTCAGGCTTTAGTAGACAAACTTACCTAGACTGCAAGGCCAGAGTCTGAGTACATGTCTCTATTTAAACCACGGGAACATTTAGCATTTAAGAGGTTCAAAATAACCAGGCCAAACACCCTTACTATCTATCTAACACTGCCAGTTTCTTGGCTGCTGCCAAGGCTGATGCCATAGTCCTATCCTGTTGCATATTTTCAGAAACATAAATCTTATGACGAAGTATTTAAAGGTACCAAATTTTTAAAATGCTTAAATGAAGAGTATCGGGAGCCTCTCACTCGGTCCCAGCTAGTGAGTTATTGCACATTTAAAAATCCGTACCTTCAGTTTTCTGATCGTTGTTCTTGTCTATGTATCTTTCAAAAACTGGGTTGTTAATCCACTGTGCCATAAAGTTTCTTTCATTAGAAATTAACAAGTCTGTTCTGACCTTTTCCTAGGTCTAGGCTGGAATTCCAGGAGGCCTTTCTTGTCAATCACTATATTCTTTGCACAGCTTGCACTGTTCCATGTGTGCTTTCAACTGGGTATTCATGCCTGGCCTGTAGATACATTTCCTGGCTCATCTCAGGCATGTCTCTATCCCCAGGTGTGAAATATGTATCCATTGCATGATGTCAGCTCTTAAATCTCCTGGGATTACTGTTCAGCTCCATTTAAAACAAAATCCATGCAGTTCTTCATTCACTTCCTGGGGGTGGGCACAACAGTCCGTGGCACTTACTGCTTTCTCGTGGCTGACCATGGATTGCACATCGCTTTCCTGCCTGTCACACACCATGCTGTTTTGTAAGACTGCCTTGAATGAAAGCATTTGAAGAAGCAGAGTCAGTAGTAGATTTTCACCTCATTGTTTCCCCTTCCCGGGTGTACCAGAACTCCACCAGTAAACACTGCACTGTGCACATTTACACCCACAGCTGTTTCTGCTCCCCTTTCTCAGGCACCCCCAAACTGGTGCTTTAGGTGCATATAATGCTTTAGGGACTTGTGGCTCCACTTTCAATTTTCTTCTCTTGATGCCTTTTCTTTCTAATGTTTGAGTATTCTCACAAGATTCTCTATCGATCATTTTCAGCAGTCAAGAGAAGTCCAGTATGATAGATCCATTGTTGAGCTCACTCTCAGTCTGCCTAACATTTTGTCTCCAGCACCCACTGAGAAAAGTTATCACAGACAAATATCATGGGGATTTTTTGCCTATTATTTTCCATTTCTTTCCTGGAATAAAGATGCCCTAAGTTACAACACTGACAACTAGAGGCACAGTATCCAGTTAATACCAAATATCTTTGAATTGGAGCTGACACTGATAATCATATGTGCTCATCAATACCTGCTAGGTGTGGCAAAGGTTGTCAGGCAGCTGAATAGCTCTTCCTCTTCAGCATGCATGTTATTGACTCCCTGATTTCCTTCTTAATTCTTTAATCACCTACCCCATCAAGACAGGATATATCCACACAGAAAATAATCCACGTAAAAAGGACACAGATGGGAGTGGACAGAATGGAGGCGTACACCTGGCCCAAGCCAGGTAATTACTCCTACTTTGCCAATTAAAATCACATAGCCATTTTTGCTGGTTTAACAGTAAGCATCTATTTTACATTCAGCTCTTTGTTTCAGAGCAGATGTGTTCATTCTTACTTTTTAAACTATGTCACCTTTCCCTCAACGTTGGCTTAGGTTAATAAACTGTACATCAAGCACTGCTTAAAAGCTGGCTTCGCAGGATGGTAACTGATGAGGGAATTGCTTTTAATTACTGTACAAGTGAGTAGATAAAAATCACAGTCCTAATAATCAACTCCAGAAACTGACAGCAACAAAGTCTCACATTTCAAACGTGGATTATTTTTTCTTTCAGCATTCAGCTACAGAAGGCAAATGTTAGTGGTTGGATCATCTTCTGTAAGCAAGCCAAAGTTATGCGTAACATTTTTGGATGCTAATAGGACACAGTTCTGGCAGAACAGAAATAAGGGTAACATTAAAGATTAGAGCAAGCTTGGAAAGGAAGAAAAATGCTTTTCTCAATTCAGACTTTCAGAACAATAATCTCACCTACATCTGCTGCTAGAACTTCGCAAGTCCAAGGACAGAAAAAGCAAACAACTTGCTTGCACAGCTATCAAGAATCAGAGAGAGCATGAGGCTTCCAGATTGCCTTCAAAACCAGCAGCATTTGGCCCATTACCATCCACACCAGGCTAATGTATTTTTAATAGTTCACCTCCTAAAGAGATACTGCAGGCCATGAGATGCAAATTAGGCAGCCAAAATTGAGTGAGTTTGTGCTATGAGAAATTTCAGGGGAGAATGAAGTAAATGAAAGTAGGATTACAAACTGGGTTTGGTGCTCTGGTGAGAGGAGAAAAATGTGCTCATAAAGCCCAATAAAACTTTCTTTTTCTGGTTTATTAGGTGTTTGCAAAAACGTCTCAGTTGCAAAGTACGACATGTTCTTTTTCTGAAGACTCATCTACAGCATAGAGGCTCTGATAAATCAGCTGCTTTCTTTTTCAGCCAGCTACAGAGTGTTTGGGAAGCTAGGGTTACTATTAAGGCTTTGTTAAAACATTAGATGTTGCCTGAAAGCTGCCATGTGAACTTCATTTTGAAGGTTTTTACAATAGGAAAAATAAACACCTAGGAGCTCAGGAAACCAGGATCTAAAATACTGTAGACATGAATTTGTTTATTTGTTGCTTTCCTGCTATAGATCAGCCTGTCAGGATACCTCCTTCATGTAAATATTTAAGATCCACAACAAACTACAAAAGATCTACAACAAAACAATTCTGATTTTAAAAAAAAAGGGAATTAAAGAAGAAAGGAAAAGGAGGATACAGAGTTTAATTTTAAAAAACTCAAACAAACATGGATGTGGCTCTCTTTGGATCTCTCAAGTGTATTTTTGATGAAAAGGAAAAATATTCTGCTTGTAAAGGTGTTGTATCCAGGGAATGGCCCTTAGTTCCTTGAAACCACATGTTCTGTAGATTTTAAGTTCCCATATTCCTTTTTGACATTTTTTTTTTGTTTTAATGGGGCAATAATGTTAGCTCTCTAAATTCCACACAAGAAACTGAAAATCCAGGATTTGAGAAGTAGAGAAGTTCAGAATAGTAGTCATCTGGAAGTCTCCTCTTTTCATGTTGGTAAAGTATAATGTTACTTCACGCCATTTGGCTGCAAATGTAAATTACACCTTTTTTCAGTTGTTAGGACAGGATAAAAAAACCACATAATTCTAATGAGTCATAAATGTTTCACCATTTTTTTCTTCCTTTAATTCATATGGTGCCAACACCTGTGAAAACAATCAGCATCATAGCTGTGTGCTCTACTTAAATTTGCTTTAGGGTATGCTTGAGTAAAAGCTTTTATATCTCATTTCTCTACATTATTAACAACATGATGCCCTGAATCATTCTATAATTTAAGTATGCTCATTTCATTCTCAGCCATTTTATTAGGACTAGAAAAGATGCTCAAAGACTATGACAGTCTTAAAACAGACACACACACGTACCCATTCCTGATTCTTACTGTAACAAAATATCTATAACAAGATCTTCACATTATTTTTTATGTGCTTTGGCAGTTTTGCACCTTGAATTACGAATCTAAACTGTTAGTACAAGAGCCATACTACAAAGCTTTCTCCCAAAAGGCTTTGCAGCCATTGCTCTAAGGTGAGTTCATTTCATGAGAGCGACATCTGCACTGATCTGAATTTTAAACTATTGCCAAAGGAGAGCACATCTTGTTCAGCAATGGGAAAGAGCAGTGGTCGGAAGCATAGCTCTGGAGTCACTAGATGGTGCCAGAGAGGAACGTGCAATGGTAACTGCAGTCCTGCTTCAGTTACCACTGGGCAATGGGGTGGGCAAACTGATCAACAGCAGAGGAACACAAGCTAAGGAGCATGATTTTCAAAACTACTTGGGCGGAAATTTAAAAACATACTTCAGTGTTTGAAGAAATAAAGTAGTGACTGAAGGATACAGAGGAGATCCTAAATCCTACTTGTCTTTCAGTGGACATCAGGCCCTTGACCACCTTGGGAACCCTTGGTAACTCCACCTGGCATCTGCATAGCCCTAAATGACTTCAAACTGAACCGTCTGTAAAGTTTTACCTACAGTTTTATAACATAAGTGAAGGAGGGACTGAGCTCTCCCTATATTTCAATGGGACTGTGGCTCAAACTTCCTCTGTAAAATTCCCTATCTAAACCCAAGCAATATAGATGAGTGAGCACAGGGTGTTAAGCTGAAAGGAGTAGAAACCATGATATTTCCCAAAGAGATCCTTTCCCAAAACGTACATTCCAGTGTTAAACAGCTTATTACATTTAACCATCCAGGGCCAATGCATGATGAGAAAGCAGGCCAGAGCTGATAAATGCTTCAAGCAAAACATTTGCAGTTTTGATTCATTGCAATAACTCCCTTGTAATCCAGAGATGGGGACATACTCCAAGTAACTTAAACTAGCTAGCTCAAATCCTGAGAGCAGTGCAGGCTCCAGCAGGGTCTTGGGTAAGGACTCAGACTGTCACAGCTCAGCAACTTAAGTCAACTCAGGCTAGTCAATTTAAAGTTTTTGAACTGCAGCCTTCTCTCCACACTGAAGCACAGTATCACCTGCATCCATGAGGATGTGAGGGCTGAGCTGACCACTCCCTTCCATACCTACAGAATTTCAAAACTGACTTTGAGGTGGTTAAAACTAAGTGGTCTGCTTGTCATTTCAAATGACTTTATTATAAAGTTATTCCAGTAACCTGCACATTTTTACATGCCCCTTGGTTTCTTCATGGATAAAAATCTATGTTTGTGATTACTCACCAGTGCCCTTAGTGGCAGTTTGCACAAAAGATACCAATAAGCACTCAGAGGATGGGCCTTCTTTTTCCTTTGCTTCTCTTAAGACTTCTTCTTGAGAGGTCTTCCACACAGACATGGAACTTTGGGGAACTGGGGGGAAACACGAAAACCAATCCTACCCACAAAACACTTATTTGCATATCTATTAATTTACAACAGCATGCATCAGACCCAGTGTCATTCAGTGCCATATGGGTACACACAGCAACATGACTAGACAACATCAAATCTCAGCCAAACCTTTCTCTACATGTTTCAATGCTCCCCATTTACTGGGACCAAAAAAAAAAAAATTAAAAAAAGAAAAAAAAAATCAACTGCTTCTTCCAATTTCACCTTTTTCTACCTTTCTTCCTCTTGATCTACTAGACTTCACTTTGAAAGCCCAAATGAAAATCCCTGTGATTTAGACAGAAAATATCTTCACCTTTATAGGAAAGAGGTCCCCCTTGCAGAATCCATGCAAAAGGCCACTCAGCATAGTAGGCCTGTGCTTGCTTTACATTGTTCAGTTCTCAGTAGTTTACTCAGCTGAAGGTCTGTTTGATTTGAATTTCTGCTGGGAAATTTAGAAAATATGAAAGAAATATATTTAAAAATTCACTGAAATAATCTCCATATTCTTGAAGATACTCAGCCTTCCTGACCAGTATGGTACCCATGAGATGCAGCATTTTCCACGGTGCCATATATGCATTCTTAACTTTGAAAAGGAACAAGAAGGAAATATTTATACTGGCTGTACCTTAATTTAATTAAATGAATTAATTAAGCTAGGAGGTCCTGAAACAAAGAACAGATGAGTATGAGCTTTACTTTTCTTTCTCAATAAAACTGGTCTGTTATTGAAATGCTCAGAAATCAGATCTTTTACTTACGGGAATATTCATTTGCCTGGCTGTAAGCTGCAAATCTTTCATAGTTTTAGTTCTTCCACTGTGAAGGCAGCTTCTGTGCTAGGAATTTTAGGAGGACAGTCTTGAAATGTTATTAACAAGAACTTAGTGTATGCTTCATATTTGATGTAGGTGCACTCTGCCTCCTAATGGAAGTCGCATGTGGTTTTTCCCCCAAGTATGCACTGGTAAGTAATGACCCATCATCAGGCAGTGACTGATGACAATTGATCATATGGCCATCTACAGCAGCAAGAAATTAGAGTAATCTCTCAAGAGAATAATCAGAGAACAATTTTCCAGGATCATTACTAGCAAAGAAGCTTGTTGAAGAAGAAAACAGTTTAAGTCTTCACTCTGGATTTTCTTTTCTGCTCTGGATTTCATTTTATACACAAGGTTTACATTTGGTTTTAGAAAATTTTATGAGGCAGACTGAAATGTTAAGGGGATTAAGGAATGGGAGACAGTCTTTCACCTCCAAGTCTTCAGTTCAAATCCAGTTTAGGTTAGTAATGAGCAAGAAGTATTTACCATTGCTGTTCACTGTCTGTGCAAAATGGATTGGTGGTTCTGGCTCAATTCCCAGCAATAAACCTGCATGCCACAACTGGCAACTCCGTTGCCATTCTCAGCAGACAGCGCCAAGAATTAAATGAAGCATAAGAAGCAAAGTTACCTCTCCCCCACTACAGGCCAGGGTGGAGGCATATTGGCAGGAGAAGCCTTCTCTGCTGCTGCCTGAGCAGGGCAGTGCCACAGTCGAGCACAAAGACATCACTTTACTGGACTGACAAATTAGCACCTTTTTCAGGAAATTAATTTACTAATTTTCTTAAAATAATTAAAAAAATCAGGGTCCATCTAGTGTGGGGCAAATTAGTGACTCAGACTGGACCACGTTGTTCCTTATGCTAAAGTATAGATTAACTTGCCATTATAAAGAGATTGAAACTTGATGTGAATGCAATAGATTCCCACTACACAAGGCTTGTCTTGCCTGGGACAATGCCCTAAAACAGAAAAAAACCAACCAACCAACTAAAAAAAAACCAGGACCTTTTTTCCCCCAGAAGTCACACGAAAGATCATTTCTCAGTCTAGGAGACTTTGACTCATTAGCACCAGAAGCCACTAGACCAGGAAGTTTGTTTTTCCTTAAACCATAAACTTAGAGCAATGCCACAGAAATAAATGGAGTCAACCACCCACACAGAGCAACGTAAGAGGAAGCAGAGCAAACCCTAACCTTTATCTGGCCAATACTGCAAAGAAAAAGTGACTAGCACAAACTAAAAAATGCCACCACACGTCTGTGCTGAGGGCATCAGCACCATCAACAGGAAGGACACTGAACATCCTTGCACATGAGCACAGCAAGAAAAGAATCCAACCTAGGCTTTAAGCCTTGGAGTGATTTTACTATTGAACAGTACTGATTGAAAAATGCATGAGTTTTATTCTAAAAATAGCAAGATGGGTCAAGAGAATAATGATCTCAGTCTACACAGCTAGATGAATTTATGGTGATGCTCTCTTTTATATGTCATAGGATATTCACTATGGACCCTACATTTTCCATGGCTTTGAACACTTTATTTATCCATATTTTATTACTAGTGTAAACCTACTTATCAAAGCATCTTCATGCTGAAAGTGATTGATAGATTTTGCTACTTGCTTGTCAAGATGCTTGTGTTCACTGTATTCAGCTATCACACCAACCCAGAGACTAATGACTGTTCTGGCCTATTAATAAAAGTCTATTACAGAGCATTGATGCTACTTCTCTCAAACAATATTAATGCAAGCTCTGCAGCAAAAGGCACATTTTTAACTTGCTACAATACAATGAAGCCTATTTCATTACGATTACTAACTCTTTTACACTTTACTAAGACTGTCCATTCTTAGACAAAGAACAGTCACAAAATCTTCTCACTTCTTATTCTCCCATTGTTTTAAAAATGTGTTGTTCACCATCCCATTATTATAAAAGCAATCAGTGATTTTTCAGTACCTGTACTTGCAACTGCTGAAATTGAGACAATATGAAGTGCAGACAATTTTATGAAATGCTGAATAGCTACCTTTCAAAAATAAAAGAATCACAAGTCTGACACTATTCAGACACTGAAGGACTCAAGACCAATCATTGATTGTGAAGATCTTATGTTGAAGCTCAACTGGCAATAGGCAATGAATGAAATGTATTTCTGCAAATAAAATGAGATAGAAAAGCAAAACAATAAAAATACCCACCAACCTTGAACATGCTTAAAGTGGTAAAGGCAATATGCTGTCAATTTTTTTTTTCTTGTTATCAGGCAGGACATGCTATGTTTCTATATATGCTCCTCTAAGATGAACTTGTTGCCTTCTGTCACTCAAGTTTTGGTTTGACTCTGTGGTATTCAAACCGAAATGTCTTGATCCTGCTAAAGAAGGTAAACTGTTAACAGTTAGGATACCTCCAATACTTTTAGGTATGGGAGCAAAACTCAGCCTGCAAGTGAGGAAAATGGGAAATGGATAAAAGACACTGATCTCTAAAACCTCAACTCAACTTTTTTTTTTTTTTTTTAAGTAGAACTTGAATAAGCCTCTAGTTCTAGAGCTTTCATAGTCACCTAATAGTATTTTAAATAGAAAAACCTGAAAAACAATAAAACTGACTCTGTCCATCAAAATGCTTACAAACTGTTTAGCTTTAAGCCTGGCGGCAATACCTGTTAGTTTTCTTTGATGACGACACTTACCTTGTAGCAGTTAAGCATGTGCTTAACTGTTTGACTGTGAGTCCATAGCCTTATAAAAACCTACAAGGTATGACTTAAATTCTTTTGTTTGTAAAATAAGTGTAATTTTCCAGAAAATCTAGGTTCATCAATCACAGTCTGAATTAGCATGCCTAGATATTCAGCCTGCACAAACTGCTGGTACTCCACTGACTTTAAGTAACCCATTGAAGATACAGCCTCAGGACCCCAAACAGTGCTGGTAGTTCTAGCAGCCCTCAAAGGCTGAAGACTTGGAACTCACTCAGAGAGGTTGTGCTGGATTTAGTGATAATGGCTTAACAGGTTACCTCTCCCAGCTGTCTGCAGCAGCCCCCCACCAGAAGCTGAAACAGAGCCATCAGAAAGTGATATGGTCCAGCCCTCATCCGTGGAGCTCTGAGCCAGCACATTAATTTTAACTGCCAATGGTCTGCAAACTGTAACAATTGATAAACTGGCACTTGCTTACATCTGCTGCCTCCTCTAAGTGAGGTGGAGGACTGTGGCAAAGTGGCAGGGTAGACATTAAGGGCAGTAACCCCTTCCTCCACCCCAACAAAATTAATAGCACTTGTTTGAGCAGATTAGGGCTCTGGCAGAGTGGAACAGTATGTTGAAAGAAGCAACTCCATTTAACTTCGTTTGGGGGGAATGAAGAGCAAGGATTTTCTACATTTCACAAGGCAGTGAATGGCAAAGTATTAGTGTATATACAGTACCCCTTGTAATTTTAATTCACATTGCCCCCTCTCAGTGAATAAATCTTGTTAAACCTTATCCTCTCGGAGACCATCTGGATGAAAACTATTCAGGAAACGTCACCATTGGTACAAGAACTTAAATCTCACCATAAATCTCAGCATGTCAAAGCCAAGCATGCATGCCTTAAAGAAACTCTGCAGCTGTGACTCGCTCAGAGTTGCAGACATGTGTGTGCAAATGGTGCCTCCCAAGAAATACACTGCTACATTTCAGTAACTCTTAAAAACAAACGAAAGCAAACTCAGGGATTTTCTCATTTTCAGATAGCTTTATCCTATTTTTAATATAAAAGAAACAAATTAGTTTAATAAAAGCTACATAAAATTTACTACCCTATTATAACTGTACTGGTTCAAATGGTCTCCACCCTTGTCCTTATCTTGCTCTGATTACTTCTCCCTCTCTTCCAAAGTGCATGTCTAATGTGGCAACCTATGCTGAAAATCAGAAATCATTATTACTTTGCTCTGTAATCTGATTGCCTGTATAGTTAGACACCTGCTTTCCTGGCAAATTTCTTTATGGTAACAGGGTATGAGCAGGTTGGCCTTTTAAGTGCCAGATACGGTCAAAACAGCTTCAATCTAAGCTCAGTGAGAATGCTACTGTTATCCAACAGCTCATATTCCCCTCTCTCTCCACCCCAAACCTAGTATAACTGTTTTTACAGAAATGGATTTTGTGTTTAGTCCACGTCAAAATATGGAGAAACATAATGCAAAATTTACAAGAAAATACATCCAGTAGGTGTAAAAATAGAGAAGTAACTGAGAAAATTAATCTAGACTCAATGCTTCGACAAAAAAAAAATAATGCGGGCATAAATGCAGGCTTGATGAAACAAAAGGTTCTGCAAATTTTCTTTCTTTTCCCTCATTTCCATAGAGGGGAAAAAACCCCCCTAAATATTGGAAAAGGACTGCAATTACTAACTTCTGGTAATTTAAAAAACTATTTCTGAAAAAAGTTCAAAAGAAGCTTGCTCAGAAGCATTTTTCAAGTAAGGAAAAAAATTACTAAACACAGGTAAATCCTAAGCAGCGCGTTTTATTTTCATTACATTTTACTTGACTGAAACTGAAGTTTTTTCAGTTTTCTGTCTTCTGAAAAACTTGCATCTTGGAACTGCCAGACAACCTAAACATCAGCTACTTTTACACAGTGAAAGCAGCTTTGGAGCCTGGGAATAGGTTGATTAGATGTGCTAGATGAATACAAGTTGCATCAGCCAAAGCAAATCGAGTATTTCTGATACATATCAATGTACCACAATGGACGAGCCAAGCTTTCTCCAAAAGACGTGCAGGTTTCCTGATAAGTCAGCAAAGTAACAATGGTGGGCCCAATGATCTTAAAGGTATTTTCCAATCTAAATGATTCTATGATTCTAAGATTACTGGACTTTACTCTTTAATTCAATACAAGTGATCCAGGTTTATTTTTGCAAGATAGTCCAGTTCTGTGCAGCTGCGTGTCACCACTGTAAAGCATCTCAGCTGCCATCACAACAGCAGAAATGATGCTGATTTGCTAATGCAGGTTCTTGCTTGACTAATTATTAAATAAAAAACAACCAGAAAAAAGAGGAGCTCAATTAGCCTTAGAGGTAATAGGTGCTAGCAAGACATGCAAATGCTGCCCTGGTGGGTCCCTGTAAAGTAACTATCCTTTCTCCACAAGTGCAGAGATATTCAGTAAGAATTATCAGCCTTCCTCTGGAAAAGCAATGCTGTCTGGGCCTCAGTAACTGGGCTTCAGCATACAGTTGTCTAAGAACTGTAGAATGAACCAGTTGTATCCCCCAGAAAGGGAACGTTTGCTAGCTCAGAATGCAAGATGCTTGGAAACGCGTTGTTGACATGCAAGGTGTATTGTTTCTTCTTTTTAAAGCGATATCTCATGCTGGGCTCTAATTCCTCCCACATGAACTCCTAGACGAAACTGGGGAGCTAAATTAGGAAGGGGTACTGTTTTTCTCTGCCTGCACGGTCAATGGATGAAGACACATGGGCTGAATTATCCTCTGGAGGTGCATATCGCTTTCCAGCATCAATGGGGGAGCCTTGGGTGATTAGGTACTAACTTAGGTGCCACAGTTTTATGCTTGGAGTCAGGTGGCTCAAATCCAGGAGCAACTGTGCTTCTCCTTCTGTCCTAAATTGGTGCATGCTGTTGCTACACATTGCAAAACAAATAGCAAATAGTAGTAGTTTTCATGGAAGTGATAACAGCTAGTATAAAAGTTAGTGCTTTGGATCTAAACCTAGAATACTGTTATTATTACAGGAATCCAGCCTGTTTCATATGTCCTTTAACTTCACTTCTTCAACTATGCAGAGCTGCGTAACTGAACATACTGTGTAAGATTATTTCCACTTTTCATGGAAGGTTCACCCAGAGCTAGCCACTATTGGAAGCAGGACAGCAAATTTTCGAGGCCAACTTGCTGCGCTGGCACAGTAAATCAGTTGTTCCTACAGCAAGTAGCATACAGATTTTTTTTTTTTTTTCAATGCATAATACAAGGAAAGGATGACTCAAGCTGAGTTTCACAGGTGAAGTTCAGATGAGTTCAGTTCTATTCAAGTCCTCTCGATGTTTCCATATGCTTGACTCAAGTCCAAACATTTAATCGTCAGCTCCAAACAAAAACTTCCAATGAAGAAGCAGAGCAGGGAATTGTGAACTCTGCTTTCCAGCACTAAGGACTTGAGCACTTTTTTTTAATAATCTGTCATTTGTACTTTTTCATACTAAAGGTGACAGTCTAATTCACATATGACCAACACCCATAAATCATGTTGGGGGGAGGAAATATTCATAAATCCATATCAAACAGAACCCAAATTATGACAAATGACATGGCAGTCATAAAATTGCACAAGCACAACTCACCAAGTCATTAATTTCATGGCCGTGGAAAATAAACAGACACATTTTTTTCGCAGCCCTAATAAATTTTAAAAAACTCAAAGAATGGTCCATCTGCTTCGAATAATTTTTAATTTCCTATTCTGTCTCGTTCCCATTAGCTATTCCACTGAGATATTTGCTAAATTCTTTCATTTGCCTCCTCCCATCTGTATTCAATTACTCTATTCCCAAATAGAGTTAGTTTTTCTTTCTCCTAAGTGCAGTACAAAATATCCCCACCTGTACCTTAAAGCAAATGTTATGTGTGTTTTATTATCTGTTAGACTCTATGAGTCATTCTAACTCGATTGCCTGTGCTGAAAGACTTGGAGGGCAATCTGATTTTGATGTTTTCTGGCTTTGGTGAAAAACACCTGCCTGATTCTCATAGCTAATCTATTAACTTGGTAAATGCCTCAACAGATGTTCTAGAATCAGCTAGGGATCAGGGTCTGTCCTCATGACAGCGTCCGCTTGTAAGCTTGAAATATTTAAATGTTCAGAGATCAGAGGCCAATGATGTGTTTTGGGTACAAGCTTTCACTAAATCATATTTTTTCAGTCAGTCCCTGGAGTGCATTCCACATACAATAAGTGGCTGAAGCATTCTGACTGAGCAGGCCAACAATACAGGCCTCCTTGAACTTTGAAGGGACATGAATTTCAAGGCAGCATTGGCTTCTTTTATTGAAAAATTGAACAAATTTTATACTGTGCCGAAGCTGTTCCCTTTTAAGCTATATGTCTTTTTTCCAGCTCCTTTTCTTTCTTCCTAATGAAACCCATTAAGAAAGTATAAGGCTTGGCTTTGAGACCTCCCTTTCCAAGGATAACTTAATGTCTCCAAGGAACCTGTTCTAAGCCGTTATCCTCTGTTTGGGTCAGCACTGCTCTGCGTGATTCACTTACTGTGTGCCTGATCCTCCACTTTTTAACACTGATTTTATCCAGGGCTGCTCCACTGACTCTAAGTCATTCCACTCTATAACAACCCCTGAGGCTCACGGACTGGCTGGGATCACCAGAGCAGAGCAATCCCTTGAGAAGGCTTTAGTCCTCCCATAGGAAGGCTGGGATAGATGCATGACATCAGTGTCAAGCCCATATGAACTCCCATTTTGCAGGTTAAGGTACTTCCCTGTCAAGCTAGCACCACCAGAAAAACACAAATGAGAAAAAAAGGCTCACAACACAGAAAACCCCACAACTACTGCTGGCCCCATTCTGCTATAAGAAATTTCCTCTTGACAATCAAAGTTGGACCTAAGAGCCTAAAAATATTTATTGCTTTTACGAGCTTTTATATTACCTTGATTCTTGCAAGAAAAGCTCGGGATTGTGATAAAATGTCCAAACGTTTCAAACTAAAATGGCTGCAAGCTTCACTGCAAAAATTTTCTCAATGAGATCACATAAAAGCAGAACAAATAGAAAACAGGAGACCTTCCTCTGACCTTCACTCATCACTTGACTCTGGTCACTTCACTTACCCTTTGTTTACCTCCACTTCTTCATTTGCTAAATGGGTTTAGTTAATGCAAACTTACTTCGTTGTTTTAAAGCTTAATTAGTTAATATTTGTAAAGTGTTTTGAGATCAATACAGCAGTATTACCAACGTATTCAAAATCTCATCTCTGCTGCTATTTGCTCTTGGAGGCTTGACAAAAAAGATTTCACTGTTCCACATCTTCAACAAGGCTCAGAAGCAGCTCTGTTGTTAGAGCTCTCATATGAGTGATCAGCAGATGGAGTTGGAGGAGTGAGAAGGGAAAGACTGATTCTTACTCTTATTGCTGTTACACATGCTGCTTTCCAGAAAACAGAAAATATGAAGGGAGAATTGATATCAAATACTTAATCATTTAAAGGAAGACACTGAATGTACAGAGAACTGCTTATGTGTATTTTGAAATTACTGCGTTTTTCAAAAGCAACCTTTTGGGAAAGCCATCAGGTTGGCCTCCAAGCCTGACAAGAGCTGAAGAAATGGTCAAGATGTGAAATGGAGAAGAAGAAAGGTTCACTATAAACAGTGTTTCCAACTGAGGATATAGGGCAAAAAGCTTCATTAAGGAGGAAAAAGATTTTCTGGCTGTAATCAAACATGAAAGAATGTCATTTTTAACTTACCTTCTAGAAATAGTTTCTTCCTTCAGTTTTCAGACTGTACCTCTGCTAAAATCAAATCAACTCCTCCCCTGTCACTGAGAGACTAAAAAAATTGAACTGGTTACTGGAAAGATACAATAACAAAGTTTGATTTTAAAGTATAATCCCTGCAATATTTCCTTTATAAATTAAGCAAATATCATAGAATATGCTGAGATGGAAAGGACCCATCAGGATCATCAAGTTCAACTCCTGGCCCTGCACAGGACACCCCGAGAGTCACACCATGTGCCTGAGAGCTTTGTCCAAACACTGCTTGAGCTCTGTCAGGCTGGTGCTGTGACCACTTCCCTGGGGAGCCTGTTCCAGTGCCTGACCACCCTCTGGGTGAAGAACCTTTTCCTGATACCCAACCTAAACCTCCCCTGGCTCAGCTTCAGGCCATTCCCTCAGTCCTGTCCCTGTCACCAGAGAGCAGAGATCAGTGCCTGCCCCTCCCCTTCCCCTCAGGAGGAAGTTGTGACTGCAGTGAGGTCTCCCCTCAGTCTCCTCTTGTCCAGGCTGAACAGACCGAATGACCTCAGCCACTCCTCATACAGCTTCACCTCCAGACACTTCACCATCCTTGTGGTCCTCCTTTGGATGTTTTCTAGCAGCTCAATGTCTTTTTAATATTGTGGTGCCCCCAGTACTTGAGGTGAGGTTGCATCAGCGCAGAGCAGTGGGACAATCACGTCTTTTGTCCAGCTGTTGGTGCTGTGCCTATATCCCCCAGATATGTCGCACTCACCCTTCACTTCTTGTCTATTTTGACATTTTAGGAGTGGTATCACCAGAGGTAGATGTGATATGATCAGTGCATGTGGCAAGTATAGGCCTTTTCTTATGGCCTCGGCAACCTGGAGGTGATCTCCAGACCAAAGCAAGGTTGCATGCCTACATATCTCTTTTGCAAAAGTTAAGATTATGGTTTGGGATACTTTCTAATCTACAACAATTTAGAACCTTTTGGTTGTATTCTACCCATGTTTTCTTCAGTAAACATTTGAAAAGAAAGTTACCTTCCAGATTAACACAAGAAAATGAATATATTTTTCATATCATATTCATGCAGTTCCATTGATACAAGTTTTATTGCATTTGTAGACCCTTTGGTGCAAAAGAAATACACAAGTTATAAACCAAGAATAATTCAGTATGATGTTGTTATAGCTGTCCACAGCAGAGGGTGCTAAGATTAAAGAGTTAACATCTGGGGCAATGGGAGCAAATTTGCAGCAGGCAGAGATAGATGTTTGTTGATTAGTGGAGCAATAAAGACATTGGTTGACTCTTCATGAATGATACCTCTGCTGTTTGGGTTTTTTTCCCTGAAATTCAGATTTTTCATAAGAAAGGAGGTACAACATCCAGAGCAGAAAAATGATGTGTCTTGCATCAACAATTTTACTCAGAAATTGAATTTAGCTTACACAGTAATAAAAACAAATCACATCAAACAAACAAGCAGACTGTTCTCCTATACTTTGCCTCTTTTTTCCCCAGAAGTCTTTAATTGGTCTCAGGAAGATACATTTATCTCACGCCAAAAGCAGCCTTAAGTAAAAGAGGAAAATTCAGAAATACTTCTGCCAGTGAAACTGGCTGTTACTGCAATGAAAATGAGCTATCTGACTGATAGCTTAGCTTCTATTGTGTTTCAGTGAAAACACGTCCTTGAATTTAGAGCTGTGTAATGACATTATTACATTAAACTTGTTATTTGAAAATAGACAAACAGCTCCAAAAATATCCCACTACCAGACACATGTTTGGCTTCATCTCTTCAGAGATGACTGAACATGTCATTAAGTCCCCCCTCCTTATAGCTACCAACCCATTGGTTTTCACAGACTGTTAAGCTTGCTTGTGGGGCAGAGTGAAGCAAAAAGAAGGGAAAAAACAAAAGCTCTGAAGTAAAAACCCAAGGGCTTGGAAAGATCACAAGTTTGAGAAGGGATTACCAGGTCTTTGACTAGTGAGTCACACTGAACTCAGAACAGGAGCAAGTGAAAATTTTTACCCTTTGATGCAGTGGCCTATATGAGTAGTTGTTCATCTTCACCACACAATCTTCCTGGATTCTCTGCTCCTTCACTCACACTCACACCAGGCTTTGCTTCCATCGAGCCCAGGAGCAGCAATTGGGGTTCTCGCTTTGGAACACCTTGGAAGCTGTCATCCTCAGCATCAGCTCCCTGACCTACAACACCAAAATCCATGATGAAAAAGAAACCAAACCAAAACAAAAAAAGCCCTGAAAACAGCAGAAAACAAACCAAAACCCATTACCCCCCCGCCAACTTCACAGAAATCAGCAATCCAGGGTGGTTTTCTGCTTTCTAATTTTGACACCAGAGGAACTACTGATTTATACCAGAATGGGAAGTCACACTTGGGGAGAGAACAGATTGTTCAACAGTACTGCTTAAAAGCACAGGATACTTGTGCTGCAAAAAGGCATGAGGGAGAAAAGAAGGCTAAAAGACAGCCTTGCAGAAAAAGCTCACACACACTGTGGCTGGAAACTTGTTGTGAATCAGGCTTTGACCATCAAAGAAACTGAGGTGGCTCCCCACAGACACCTACTTGTTTCAGCAGAAGTTAGGAGGCTGAACAGGCATTGGGGTGATCAGCATTTTGAGGGACCTGGACTTCATCACTCTGGTATAACCTAAGACCTTTGTGCCTAGAGCCCCAGTTTCCCACCTTGTGGCAAGATGACAGGAATCTGGTTACTGATGACAAGCCAAAAAGAAAACACAGTAACTCAGTAGAGCATATACACAAGTCCTCATGGAAGAATTCCTGTTACGACGGGCATCACAATACTGAAATTCATTTAGCCACCATTCAGTTACATGTTCTTTCTTTCCCCTCCAAGTCACCACTCTCACTAGGCATGACTGCTCACTGAAGAGTGAAGACAAGTAGTAAATAAAAAGCAATGAAAGCTGTTTTACATCTCTTTTCATCCCCTCTACGCAGCTCCCTCAACCTTAAAATTTAGGGGAATAAAGACCAGGTTTTCTATGCAGACAATAAAAAGTATATGCATTGAATGTCAATTCTATAGCAAAGAAAAGAGACTGAAAGAAAGAAACCCATAAAAGGAAATGCACCACATTTTTCCACCCTCTACCCCAACAAATCCAATTAAACTTGCCAAGACACACACACATGCCGTCAATCATTCCAGATCCTATCCACCCTATCAATATTTCAGCAGCATTTCACTCTCTTACTTTCCAGGACTATGCACACTCCACACAGCATGCACTCATTGTTCCCCATGCTCCTTCCTTGCCCCTCTTAATCAGTCACAACAAGTCACATTCATTCCTTTCCTGCACCTTATGCTACACCAAACTAGCTGGTTAGCTGGCACAGCAGAGCTTCTTTGTGCTCCATTGATGCTTTGGGGCTTGGCTAGTTGGGGGGGGGGAGGGGTTGTTGTTTGTTGATTTGGTTTTTTTAAAGGCTGAAAGGCAGGATGCAAAATATAGCTGTTTATAGACAAAAGGACACAGATACAGAGGAATTGTGTTCATGCTTATAATGCCATTTTGCTTATTGCAAAATACTGCTATCCCTACTTTTTAATGAGGACAAGCTCATTTTAATGAGTCTACAATGAGTAGACTCAAAATTTCTGGTAACAAGAGATCCAAAAGTTCTCCAGAGACCTTACATACCTGACGTGGGCATTCTCAAAGCCTGCCTAGACATGCAACCATTATCAAAATAACTTCAGTAATTTGGACTTAAATTCTTAAGCAAGCTGTTCTGGTTCAGAACAGAACTCAATCTCTTTTACGGGAAGGGGAGATGCATGATGGCTTTTTCACTCTGTCTAACTTGTGCACTCTCAGGGCTGCCCTTGTGCATGGACATACACGGTAACTCATTTTCAAAGATAAGGATTATTTTGGGTGCACTAGAAACATCCCAGTCGTACTTTGTGCCAGTATAACAGGTCAATCGACTTTCTCTTCAAATTCTCACTCGATATCACCATGAGAAACAGGGAAACCTAACATGATGGAGGAGGTCACAAACTGTTGGGCTGTCTTCACTGACATTACAGGCAGTGACCTAAAGTGGCTCCAAAAGAATGACTGGGCTTTCAGGCAGGCAGCAGCTATTCAAGCAGAGCAATTTGTCTATAAAAATTTTATCCTTTTCCAGTGTTCCCATGTACTGAACTGCTCCAGTACTGAGTGGATTCCAAGCTTAAAGCTGTGTTCCTTCTGTGAGTTCCTACTCCATCCCTAGCATGTTTTTCTTCATTTTTTGAAAGGCCTAAAGAGCTGATATTGCAGCCTCACACAAGAGGGCTGGAGCACACAAATGAAATGACACAAAAATACACTGGTGACCACTGTATGTGTTGACACAGCCGCCAGACAGTAAAGACCAGTTGTGCAACTTGATATATTTGGCTCTGAATACATATGATATATATGATCAGTCTGTACTCTACCTCAAATCCAAACAGAAATGGGCAAAGGTTAAAACTTTTCTTTCTTTTGCAAAGAGGATTTTTAGTTTCCGGGAATCACAGCCTTCCACCTGCTAAGCTCTAATTTCTGGGCCTAAAAATGCTCTTCAAAGTCCCACCTTCAGTTTTCAAATACACTCCTAAAAATTGTCTCTCTGTATGACCACCCTAAACCCCAGTGAAATTTTAACCTGTCGCTGCACAAAACATGAATTAGAATAAGATTATAAAGCTTCCTTGTTATCAGTAAAAAAAAAAAATCAGAGATAAAAGACTCGGGATTTCACTGCAACTTTTACACAGAATTAATTTAAACATTAACTTCGCAGCTTCAGTTTCATTTAAACATTAGGGAATGCTGAGTTGCCAATAGCAGGAGAGAGTTCATCTGGATAGCATAACTTCATCTCCCATCCTGGAGAGAACTGACAAGTGCATTCCCTTGGAGGATCCTGTTCTGCTTCCTCATGCTGAGGCATAGCATGCAGTCCTCTGGGGCCCACGGGAGAAGCTGCTTGATCATGCCTTGAAAGTGCAGGCAAGGCCAACCTCATGTGGAGCACTACGGCTTCCTTCAGCAGACACCCTGCTAATCATTTGAGAGTGGGCTGAGATTAAGAGGACCTGAGTAAATAGAGGCCTGTTATTCAGATAGTTCACTGCCTCTTTTCAGCAGTCCTGCTGGAGATCTATGCTTTGGAGAACCCCAGTCCGTCATCTAAGAGGGAGGTTCAGAGCTCCTTTGAAACAATACTTCCTGAAAACACGAGGGAGCCGTGTAAACTCGGATCCAGGGTAAAAAAAGTAAAAACCTTGCTCTGCACAGTTACAGCTTTAATATAGTCCTCAAAGTTTTGAAAACAGACTTCCCTGAAGGTGCTGTCCAAAAACTGTTTCTTCCCTGACCCTCTTAGTGTTTTCCACGTTTTAACTCTGAGAAACTTTCTTGCATAAGGCAGAAATCCAGACTTTGAGGGGATAGAAGAAGAAAAGGGGAAAAAGAGGAAACCTGGTGATCATTGCTCCCGTGGGCAATTATCTATCCTGTAAATAATTAGTGTTTACTCATATTTTTAACATGGTTATCTGCCAAACACAAACACTGCTTGCTGCAAATAGCTCAGCTAGGAAGAACCAAAGCCAGAAAGAACTTCTGAATGAGTCACCAATCAGAACTGACCGTACAGCACCTGGAGAATATTGACTGTAATGTGACCTGTTTCCTATATTTTGTGAGCAATATGTGATTTCCACATAAATTGGAAAATGACTTTATGACTGGAAGAAGTCACAGTTGTGCATGCATGCGGTCTGAGCGCCAACTACTTATCTCTGGTAACATGAACTCAGCTGACTTGGGGATTGCCTGGAGGCCTCCAGCAAACACGGCATCAAATGACTCCAGCAGAGCCTTTTCGGAGAATTGTTTGACATAGAAGGATGCCGTGAGTCACCCTGGTTTTATGTGCAATGTTTGTGGGAAGCCAGTGCAAAAAAAGAGCTGAGAAGCATTCAAGAATGTAGCTGGCAAGGTGATGACATGTGATTCTAATACGGAAATTACAGTTTTTCTCAGCCCTGGTTTTGGTAAGGGGTCACTTGCTGCAATGTGTGGAATTTCTTTAGAGTGCTGCATCTTGCGCCCTGTTCTTGGGAACACAGTGGGCAAAGCTCCCAGGGTATGATTGATTAAAATAGCTACCACATGTTTATCTGTGTATTTATCTGATGGTAGAAACCATGTGTACACACGCAGCAATTCTGACCTTAATTTACAACCAGGTCACCTGTTTTCTACTGCACTAGTGATGTTATGAGGTAAAAATCACAACTGAAAGGAGTAAAGCTCCCTCTGTTTATGCTGGAAGAGAAAATGAGTTCTGAAGTACTCAGCAAGCCAGATTTGCCCGTGAAGGACTCTTGCATTCTAGTATTTGTTATAATGTCTGTTCGTGGAATGTGGAGAGAGTAAGGCAACCACAAATGGGTGCCTAAAGCCAGCACTCTCAACAGGAAGCAAATAAAGCTTGCCAACAGGGAGTTCAGAGGAGCCTCTATCTTCTGACTTCCCATCCCTCTTTGCAATTTAGAAATATGTCTTCCCAGACCCTGACCTTGGTAATTTGCATTTAAAACTTACTACCTTGAAAAAATAAGGCTTGGAATTACAATCTCACTTTTCAGAAATGAGGAAGGGCTAAGACCTGTGGTCTTTTCTAACACACCCTAAAGAGTATGTGCTCTGTTTTAATCCATCAGCCTGGGTTTTCCTACACATGGAACCGGTCTTCTGAGAGAGCCTGTTGGT
The DNA here is from genome assembly GCA_013397055.1 of Pachycephala philippinensis. Classification (NCBI taxonomy): domain Eukaryota; kingdom Metazoa; phylum Chordata; class Aves; order Passeriformes; genus Pachycephala; species Pachycephala philippinensis. The sequence continues at coordinate 866,848 of VWZT01006521.1, forward strand.
GATAGCCCAGTGAATGTGCATTTGAGCACTTAATCTGTGAGTCTGGGTGGGCTTAGATTAAAGCAAGGCCCAGAATGGGTCAGCAATCTCAACATCTAGCAGCATTTTTGGTCATTTAACATCAATGTTGTCATGCAAAATTTTATGCGTCTTCAGTGCTGGATGACAGCCAAATGGGTTTTTGACAGTCTAAACAGTTTGTCACTTAGACCACTTGGTGGAATGGCCTTGTCCTCCTGTCAATTCACCTTCCCCAATGAGCCTGGGAAGCTACCATCCTTTCTACACCTCTACTGCTTCCTTATACACTTCCCTTTAAACCAGTCTATCACTGGAGATACCATTTGAAAGCTTTGATCTCAACTGACATCACTACTAGGTAGACACTTCATGTGTTCCTCATTCGAAAAGAGGGAAGGATCCTCCCACAGATTTATTCTGGTTGTTTTGCCTGCTCCATCACACCATTCAATACCTGAAACCCCATCCTCACTTGTACAATTTAGAGCAGTCAGAATATGAGCAACATCTGCATGTTTTATGGAGAAGCAGCTAGCCTCCCCTTACTGCTAATGGACTTTGAGTGAATGGGGCAATGCATTCCCCATTATTCAATCAAATTGAAAATTATTGCTAACACAGCACCTGGACAAGCTGCCATTTTTCAAAGGAACAAAACCCCACAGTGAATGAACCATTCTCTCCCTTCCTTCCATTTTCTGACACCGTTGTTACATATTAGGTGCAGTTAGCAGAATGTGTTTCCTGGTAAATCATGATCTAGGATTCATATTTGAAGAAGATAATAATTTCAGACTTGAACCTCACTCTTTTCCCTGCAGGAGTGTATGGGGACATGGAACAGGATTGAAATTGTTCATTCAAAAGATGGCAGCCAGATGCAGTCTGTGTCTGACCTTTGCATTAGGTGGGTATTCAGATCAAAAGCGTTGTTTCAGAGCTGTCTCTGGCTGGCTCCCTTCCACCGGTCAACTGATTTTTCAAGAAGGTGCTCTGGAAAAGATTAATTTAAATTGATCTTTTTAATTAGTTTTTAAATTAATTCAAGTTAAAGTGTGTTGCTACTATCATGTTATGAAAGACATCTAGAGAAAAGGCCTCCAAATGAGGGACATATCCATCAGCCAAGAGGCTGATATGACTAGGACCAGGCTCTAGCACAATGCTTTCTGTCAGATTCACAATTTAATGGTTTATTTTACTTAAAAACACACAACCCTCCCAACCACCCCACACTGAATTATTTGGAAATACCTAGGCTGGGATGATGCCTGCATCTTTAATGTATCATCTATATGTAGCATATAAAATACATATATTTCTTAGAGGCACATTTTATGTTATGCTATTATTTGAATGCACACACACAGTTTCCTGTGACAAAAGATGGCAAAGTAAGATCCAGTAAAGGAATCAACATAAACTAGGAAACAGAGATAAACAGAGACTCACCAAGCAACTAGATGCAACAGTAAAGCAGCCAACAGTCCTGAAGTCACTGCTTCAGGCTAAATTCATCCCAAGCATTCAGGACATTTGTTTCAATCTTTTCATGCAGACCTCCTGAGTAAACTGCAGCAATATTCTTCCATTAGCAAGACAAACAAGTCCATATTATGGGAAAATCTATAACCTTCTAACGCCTCCCCAAAATGTCTATTGACAAGGACAAGGCTGTTGAACTCTGAAAGTCCACTGAAAGTTCCTTGCAAAAGACTATGGGATTGCCCTTGACAGAAAGGAGTAGAACAGATGTTATTTACTCCTAAGAACAAGCTCTCACAGATGAGATTTGAAGGCCAACAGGCTGATGGCCCTTGAATAACCCACGTTTCAGATTTAGGTGCCGTTTAACTGCCAACAGAGGCTAGGGCTTGAATCAGGCAGCAGAGCTGAGATTTGGCACACAAGCCCTGTATCCACACGGAGGGTGTGAACCGCTCTGAGGGCTGTAAATGGAGGCTCTGCTCCACTAGATCCAATCCATGGGTTGTGTCTGGCTTAAAGGGGGAAAGGGACTTTGGTTGTGCTGTGCCGGCACAAACCCTTTGGGGGATGCAGAGACTCTTTTACAGGCACGTAGAGAATACATTCAACTCTACTTGTTCAAGTTGCACCTAGACAATCAACAGGGACCTACCTAGGTTGATTTGAGTGAGCTTTTCTTCTTCCCCTAAACAATTCACCTTCTTGGCCATAAAATATCAATTTAAAAAAGGTCAAAAAAATCATGCTAATAAGGAAAAAACCTTGGGGTCCATCTGCATTTTACATTTCAGATAATCCTGACTCCACAACCTCTAGATACCAAACCAGCTTGGTAGTAATGATTTGTTTCATCAGTTATGCAAAGATGTTCAAGATATCAGGTGCTGGGATTTATCACAGAGGAAAAGGTTTAAGGCTCTCCTGAATTAAAAAACCCCAAATCTCAATTTCTAAAACAGTATCATGTTCCCAGGCTGTAACAATAACAGTTTTTACTGTTGAGGGAATCAGCCTTTCAGATTTATAATTTATTATAACAGCAGCATGAAAAGCCAGGCTATGCATGAAACAGAGTTAAATTTAGATCTAAAACAAAGGGTGCCCCACAGAGCAGAGGGTCAGCTGAAACACACATTGGATGCCTATGCAGAGGCAGAGCAATCTTTTGATCAAGAAAAAGGAGCAAGACTCAGGGGAGATGGGCTCCAATTCCAGCGCATTTCCTACAGGACATTGAAAAAATGATCTCCCTCCTTTCTATCTTTGTTTCCTCAGTGGTGTCACAGATTGGCTTGGGAAGACAGTAAGATCCTGAATTGATGGGCAGTATTTGAAGAGCAAGGTACTGCTCTTTCAACAGTTGCAGATGAGCCCAACTCCAGATGCTTCTCCCACACAAACATTGCTTCATTTCATAAGTGAGATTTTAAACATGATCATCACAGACCAAGAATGTTAACTAAATGTACTGAAGACAATGACACCTTTTTCTGAGTTAAAACATGCAGAGTCTGGCCCTGTCTCTAGACACAGTGAGCAGGTCTCAGAGTTCTCATTTCAGCAGTTTGCTCACATATATGTCAATGTGAGCTGTTAGTTTAGTTAACACTTCATGCACTTTATGTAACCAGAAATATTTTAGCTGATAGTTTCAAATTCCAAACAAAGCTACAACTTTCAGGTACAAAATGGGATTTTTTACAATTTTCATGATACTTAGATGCTTGTATTTGGTTTACAATTTTCTTCTTACAATTTAAATATGAATCCCTTTATGAAGCATGGCCTGAGAGCAATCTCTCTTAATGCTGGTTTTTTTTCACTTGTGAGAGATAAAGAAACGATCAGTTTACCATCTCAGAACCACATTTGTGTAGTTTTGTGCATGAGGCCAGTGCCAGGTGTGAAAACTGGGCTTAATAATAAAATTTTACACAATTAAAATCACTTTTCAACAATTTCCTAGCAAAGAGGTAGAGGGGAAGGGAAGGGTACTCAAATTCAAAATCTCTGCCAGACCACAACATACAATTTGTTTGCCTGTTCTGAAAGGCCTAATTAATAATTAGGACTGTTCCTGATTTGCAAGTGAAATCAGTGCATGAGAAAGTCATAACCTTCACACTTAAGTACCTCAGCCTTGAGGCACTCAGAATGCTCCAAAACAGAGGACATCAAAGATGCCTATCACACTGCCTAAATACTTAGATAAAGCATATTAATAGAGATGATGGACTATGTAACATCACACTTTTCTTAGTTAGGGATGAATGGTTGCAAATTTGTTTTAAAAAATGTATTTTTACTTCTCTACCATGAGCAAGGAAAGTACATGAAGCTTTTAAAAGAACACAAAATAGTGAGGGGATCAGGTATATTTCATATTATTTGTTTGGTTTTTTTAAGAACAAACCACACACATCTCCATTCTGGGACAAAAGCAGATTCACACAGCGTTTGGGCAACATCCTGCTCCAAAAGTCACTGCAGATATACATAATGCTCACTTCTTGGGATGTGGTTATATCCTTACAGTAGTCTTCAACAAACCACTGAACAAAGTCTTTGTCAAGTCCTCTAGGACTTCTACATAATATAAAGTAACATAGTTTTTCAACTTTAGATAAAAATGTACTGACACATTCATAAAATTTTCAAACCACAGAAAATCCATCATGAGAAAACACTTAGCACAAACATACCCTTCTATTCCAAGGGTACCATCTTTGTGACATATGGGAAATGTGGGGAAGTCTGACTATTAGTTTGAAAAGGAACTCAAAATGTAGTGGCTGCTGTAAAAGGAAAAAGTCAAAATTTCTACAACAACATTGACTCGTGACTGTGTCATGCCCTGTGTAATTTTAGCCAGACAACAGAGAACAGAAATTCCATCTGAACAAATTTTTGTAGAAGAAAGAACTTCAAAATTCTCCAAATTACGAAAAAATTACATTTCTCGTCCTTAACAGTGCTTTATAAAGATAGGAATGGAGAAAGATAAGGGTGCTGCCAGAAGGCAGTGAAAGGGTTAGTTGTTTTGAACATGGTGTGTGTTATGTGGTCAGATGCTACCTATTCATCCCCAGCATGAATTACCTCACCAGGCCTGTGATCTAAACACGTGTAGTTGCTAAGCAATACCCAGTCACAAGGTCTCCTGTAATCCATACCATTTGCTATTTTACTAGAGATGTGTCCTGGTCAGTTTGCTAAAATGACACCTATGTTCCCACATTGGGTAATGAAACTCATTTACCAGTAGGGCTGGTGGGTCTTGTAAAATAAATTGTTAGGATCCTTCCTCTATAAATAAATGAACAAGTAAATAAATAGATGAGTTAGTCTGTTCTGTCTACAAAAGGTCTTAATATCTTTTCTTCTCCCTGCCATAAGTCCACCCAGTACTGAGGCATGCAGCTGGGGTCTCCGTTATACATGGCAGCTTTTCATGCTGTAAAGAACATTATTTTTGAAGGAGGAAGGAAGGAGAAAAAGCTCTTCCTTCTTGAAAAGAAAGGTTTGAAAAGTTAATCAATTTACTAGGGCTAAAAAGATCGTGCAGAGAGGCTTCTTGCATATGTATAAATTCTTGGATTTATTCTTGGCTTTAAGCAATCAGTCCTGTTTGACATAAACCTCAGTAGCCAGAATTCTATGTTCTGGTGCAAAATTGAGTGATCATCCTAAACAAAAATGGTTCAAGTCTGGGGAAAAGAACAGAAAAATATGGTTTGCTAGGATACTCAAGGATACCCAGATCACCTCTGCAAGCTTGCAGGCTGACAGGACACTTGAACTCTGCTCTCCTGATCAGGTGACATCAGAGGACTATGCTAAAGAAAAACAAGCTCATCTTTCAAAGACATGTAGTTCATTCAAATTCATGCAAATGTTAAAAATCATGAATAGAAACCATACCGAGGCTAAGATTCCTCCCCCCATCTTAATTATCCTTAACTGCTATTGCAATAGCAAAATTCAAGCAGGAACTCTGGATATCTGTGCCCTAAACAGTACTCAGGAACCAAATGGATTTTTTAACACATGATTTGAAGGTCAAAAAACGCCCCAACGATGAAGAGACACATGGTATAAGGATAATGACTGGAAGCTGAAAACATTTGTCTCTTAGGTCCTGGTTCTGCAACTCTAACACTGAATCTCATGATCAGTAAGAAGCTCTGTTCACAGCAGTCACCCAGTGAGATTAACGCCTGTGCAGGAACCTGAGCTGGCTGAATGTCACTTAAAAGTTGTTTGTGATGGACTGTGAAAGCTAATAGCTAAGATAATCTTACTGTCACTGCTACAGGTAGTGTGTCAAGTCCTGTCCTTAAACATCTAGCCCATGTGCAGTTCAAGTCAATGCAAACTGCAGGTGATCTCTCTCTTCCTAACATACTTTCCAAAGAATTAGGCCCAGCTCACATAATACATAGAGAGGAAGAACTTGTTTCGTACTTTAAAGCCATCCTTTTCCTCCTAAAATGAACAAACTACTGTTACAATAACTGTTTTAAATGGTAATGCCCAGCCTCACACTGCACACCAACAATGTTTATTTTAATTTCTTTAGGACATAGTGTGACCAGAGCTGTGAATTTGATAAGCACCTTCAGAACATGTTATGGAGTCACTCCTCTTAATCTAAAATGTGAAAACCAAGCATCAGTCAACATAAAATACCTGTGATACAGCATAGAGCAGAATAATGGGTCTAGCACACATGGTGTTGTGAGAAATGATTTTCTGTGACAGCCAAGTATGACAATGAACAGAAGACAAATGAATTTCCTGCACTACATCCATACGGGTTGCCTGTCCTGCAAGGACTTATATAGAACAAACTGACAAGATCACCTGGAATTACCTAATCTGATTGGCATTATATGTGACAGATAAAACATCTGTGCAGAGAAAATAAAATGTACTTATCCATGACTGAGATACTGACCAAAACCAGATCAAACAGTGGGAAACATTCCTCAAAACAATTTTAACAAGTCTTGCAAAGAGGTCTTAAACAATTTATGGTAACGCAGAGACACAGAACTCAACACACTTTCAGTTCTAATGACAAGCATGCCACAGTTAATTTAAATGTTCTGGTTGTGTAATGTGTAGAGAAAGGACTGGTGTGCAATTTTGAAACTAAAATCATCTGGGAGAGATATAGGTGAAATGGGAAAAATTCAGAATAGTATCTGTCAAGAAAAAAATATCCACTGTTGATCTATCTGAAAGAAAGGTACTTTAGGCATCATTGTCATGTTCTCTCTGTCCGAGAATGAAGTTTCCATCAATGGATTTTAAAATGCTACTTTAAATCTGGAAACAAAATGTCCTCTAGAAAACCAAATATTACTGATTTCAACATCTGGTGGTTGCAAACAGCAGAAACATAGCAAGTATACACAAAGGAGAAAATCTGAATTTTGAGAGGACATGCTCAATGAGATTCCACTGACATTTATTATTGTTAGTAAAACTTCCCAGACTAACCCAAAACTCATGGATTTTTGCAAAGTGTACAAATTATCTCCTCCTCTTTAAGAATTTGTTGCCTGTATCTTAAAATGGTATATGAGGTTGCTTCAATTTTGGTGACAGAAGAGCAGAAATTTTTAAGTTATGTATACAGTTTTAGAGAGAGAGAGAGGATAGAGCAGTGTATGGGGAATGGGCTGGGTGGCAAGCATTGAGAGCCTAGATGGAGGATTGCTGTGGTAATCAGGGTGACATGGTAGTTGATGGGAAGGTGCTCCAATTAGGGTGTGGGTGTGACAGCATCAGGGTGATGAGAGGAAAATTACCAGAGATGCTTGAAATGAACTGGAAGGGAGAAGCCAGTCAGTCAGAACAATGCTCGTTATACAGGTGTCATAGGCACAAGGACTCTGTTTTTCTAGCTGGATACAGCAGGCACAGCATTCAGGCAGCTTAAAAATGCAGCTTCCACAGGAGGCTGCATGGGAAGGCAGGGGCCCACATTGTCACAAGTTGTCTGCACCCACTTCAACTGCAAGGCCAGGAATCTGCTGAGGGAACCACAAACCACGGTTCTGCCCATTGTGGAATCATTATAGACTGGGACAGAGCTGGATTGCGGTGATACTTGGACATGTCCTCTGTTTGCCTCAAAAATCAGATATGAGCAATTTAATCAGAATCTGCTACCATGAAACTGCTCACTTCTTGTTAAAAATATCAACACTAATAATGCCCTCTTCTTACCTTAGGCCACATCCTGAAGCTTTTCCTCTTGGTGAGCTAGTACCTTCAGCAGGATTATTAGGTACAACTCAGCTGTCAAGCATATGTCCTTTAAACGAGACCTCCTTCAGGCAGCACGCCTCCTTTCAGCCACAAGCATGGTACAGCCCCACAGAAATACAGACCAAACACCGCTAACTGTGGATCATCGGCTTCTCATGAGATACAGCTGTTCCAGGGGTTCCTCAGTGCAACAGGCCACAGGAATTTTTCCAAATGCTCATCACCTTATAGCCTAATAAGAGAGTTCCAACAGGCAACCCTACCTGACAGAACTCCATGTGGTTTTTTGCACTACTACACTCATTCCCAGAAATAACCCTAGCTAGAGCTGGCAAGATGCAGCTAAATCAACTTATAAGAGAGTAAACTTAAAACTGCATTGGCTATGCAAAAAATCTCCCTGGGATACGGCACTGCTGCTTCAACACAAGTTTTATATGCCACCTATAATAAATGGAAGAGACCAGTCCCTGGAGAGGGCAATTTACAAGAGGTGTGTCATAAAGACACTTTGATTTTCCCCTCTGGAAAAATTTCTCTCTCTCCACTCTCTACAAGGAGCCTGGGTAGGCCAGGCAACAAAAGCACAACAGCAGACTCTCTCCACAGAGAGAGGTACCAGAAAAATAATCATGAGTATTTTCCCAGAGAGGGTAGTCTCAGGAGGCAGACCAAAATCTGAGCAATAATTATGCTTAACTTTCTCCAATCATTTCCCTGAAATTTTTTAACAGCAAAAGAAAGTAGACAAATGAGTTTGTACATTGAACTACTTCTGTAAATAACGTGCAGAGAGAGGAGGGAACCTGGATTAAATTATTAGGAACAATGAAAATTCTTTGGGGGTAAATCTGAAAGGAAAATGTATGCTGTGTTCCACTTGGGAGGATCTGTTTCATGTCACGTATGGCATGAGTTTGCCAGGGCACTGCTTTACTTTTGTAACAAAATACTTTGTGAATATCCTGGTCTCCAAAGGCAGACGTGAGGAGGAACTAGGAATCCTTCAGTTGAGAGCTTAACCCATCTGATCAAACCCATGCACTTCGCTTCAGCAGGAGAAAAGCATTGTTGCTGTGTTGTCTCAGACCCTGTACATCCACCCTAATATTCTTCCTGTTTCATCTTTCCCTGTAGTTTTAGTCTGGACAGATCATTCTGTTGTACTTGAAGATTCACACACTCTCATGGAACTGTTTTATTTCACCCTCGCTCAGCAAGCCGTGCAACAAAAGCCAGAGAAGAAGAGTGAGCTCTGGGTACTGTCAGTGCTACATACTTCTGACTATTATTTCCGCCCGATGGCTTTGGTTTTATCCAAGGATTATTCAGTTTGGGAATAATAGGAGATTTACATGCTTGCGCACAGGTCAAATTACAGTCAGAAAGCACATGTGTTGCAATTTCTTCACCTGCAGATTATTCCTGGTGACTGTTATTTTAAAGCTTCCCTAACCGGCAATGGCAGAAATTACTGTTTGAATCCTGTTTGCAGATGAATGCTGATGTCCTCCTGGTGTTCCAGCAGGATATTGCTTTGATATTAAATGATAAATTGTTTCAAATAATATCAGATTAGCTTTTCTAAAGAGCAATTCTTCAATTGGCTGAATAGATCACTCAAAGTCAAACTTATTGGAAATTTTTTCCAAGTAGCTATTTCTTCAACCAAGCATGTTACCGCATTATTTTGAGTTTTATACTATCTCAAGCAAATTAACATCAACTATAATGCTTTTTCTCTGATCACAGGAACAAGTGTAAATGTTTTATTATTTGTGGTATTTCTAAAGGTTTCAGTAATCATTTAGAGATATTAAAAAGGAAATAAACAGAGAGCTATGCTGATTTTTCCTCACTTAAAAAAACCCCAGTAAAATAAAAACAATGTGAATTTCACTGCCTGTCCTGTAACAAAGCAGGGAAAGAAATGACAGTTTTGCAGCTTTTGAGGAGTTACTGTGACTGACTGAAATACAGCTGTGAATTCTGGATGTAAATAATGAGAAGAAAATGTACAAAAAAACCACTACTTTACTGATCGAGTTATTAATTTTTAATGATGATGTACACACAGGCAGGCTAAGGAAGCTTACTGGCACCTAATTTAATTTTCAAGTTTGTCTAAGTTTCCTAGAACCACATAATACTACCCAGATATGAAAGTAGGCAAAGGATTCTCCACCACTTCTTGGATTTTTGTGATTAAGTATCTCCTCAAAAATATTCACAGTCACGTGCTCAAACCTAGTGCCCAAAATAAGACTTGGGTTACACAGGGTTTAAAATCAAATTAGTAAATGGTCTATTCCACCTCCTTAACATGTAGCAGTAGATGTCTGGGTAGGGGAGAGAAAATTGATGATAATCTCCAAACGGGGTTCCTAAATGCATTTGGCAGAAGCATCGGGATATCAGGCACTCCAGCTCCATCAGCTGCACACCAGCAGGGCACAACCCCTCAGCTCATTCAGGACTTTGCCACTTTGTTCTTCCTAAGCAAAGAATTTTTGCCGCAGCACAAAGGTAGGCCCAACCTCTGGAACCCTTCCCTCATATGAGGCTTCCTAGGGATGGAGGATGCACACCAAGGAACATCTTTGGAACAGGGGCTTTAAGACACAGGCCTATTCAGTGACCGTAATAGATCAGATGGCTTTTTTGTTTGCTTGATTTTAACAAAGAAGAGCTCCATCATAAATCTTCACTTCAAATTTGATTGCTTTATAATATATCATACTGTGATGCAACTGGCATCCGCACTTGGCTCTTATTAGGTGATACCATATGGTACAATTAGAAGCAGAGACAGAGAGTGACATTTAAATAAGTTAAACTTCATTCATCTATGATTAAACCATCCTCATTCCCCTGCATGCATTCAAGATCCTAGTTTAACTTCTGAAGAAATTCCCATTCAATTGTGCATATACATTTTGCATTTTTGAAACTCTAGATCACTCAGCTGAATGTCTCTTAGAGCTCCTGTAAGTTGTTTATTTGCTTTCTTACTAAGATGGTTTCGCAGTCTATCACAGGGCCATCCAGATGGGAAACTTGTGCACAGCTTCCAAAACCTCACATTCGCAAAGCGTGTGAGGCTCTTTGACACATTGCCTGCCTCCCACTGGGACATCCACACAATGGTATTCAACTTGGTCTTGTGGTACCCACGTCGTAGCTATAGCACAAAATAAATCTGCAGGTTATCAATAAAGGATTTTTAATTGGCAAGGCTGTTTTATTTATTCAGGGGAAGATAAGTGAGTCTTAGAATACCTTCTTTCCCAGAAGGTTAGAGGGTTGCACACAACTCACAAATCTTTCTTGATAATCCTTTAGTTGAACCAGAAATTATATTATGCTTTTGTTCTTTCATGCCTAAAACTGACCAAGCGGGCAATGATTTATTAAGCTAGAGTCTTGAGTCTCCTGCCACACAACCCACTTAGTCACAGTAATGGCTATGAAACAGATCATGCATTCTAAGATAGGCTATAATTTGTGTTAAAGAAACTTGTCTGTTTTAATCACCAAATTTAATTTGCAAAGCCCTATAAAAGGTTATGAAGTAAAAAGGAAAAAAGCAGCTAAACTTTAGGTTGTAATGTTATGTGTTATATACACTGAGTAGCAGAGGAAAAAAATGAATTTGGAATGGACCCAAAAGATAAAAATCAAATGGCTTCAAATAATTAAATAAAGGATACTTCCAATCTACAGTTTTGCATCCTGAGTATCTGCTTACAAATAATCGGAGGTAAAGCAATCATATATATTTCACTTCCTAAGTGAAAGACTGAAATTGGAGTCCACTTACAAAAAAAGTGGAGAGGCTTTTCTTCAGGGACTGAGTCAGGTTTTCACACAAAGTACCATGCATTTTTAGATGCTGATTAAGCACATCTTGTATTTGAGTTTTAGTATCACTGATTTCAACTTATATTCAAGGCTAGATGCATTACAAAGGAATTTAAGATGGTGTTTAAAAATTGAAGCTTTCAGGGAATGCTCAAGAAAAGAAATAAGAACCTTCACCATTTTCAAACAAATGTAATTTTTCCAGCTACCCCAAATTATTCGAAATACATCAATTCATTAGAACTCACTTTAGTAATATATCTAGAAAAGATTGAGGCAACTGTAATGTTACTTTTTATAGGTTAACAACCCAATTTTCTGCTTTGAAACAATGGATAATAGAAGATATTATCTATTATGACCATTGCAGCAGATTCTACCAGCTACTTATTACAGAGATGAAAAAGGAGACAGGAAGAGGCACTTTTGGAAGTTTCTCCAACATAAAGTATACATTGACCTCAAATATCACAATAGATTTATGGTTTTCTTTTCCTGTGTGAATGTGCAGTTAGGAGGAGGGAATGTTCATGGGGAGGAAACAAATGGAAAGAAATAAAGAGAGGGAAGAACCAACTGGATTGAAGTGGAAGATGCAAGGGACAGACACAGCTGAGATGCAGATGGGGAGGAGAAAGCTCAGTAAGCTCATAGATAGCAAAGGTTGGCACCTGAGAGGAACAGGCGCAGAGGCAGAGCCTCAGCCAGAAGGGAACTTCCTCGTGACAAGAGGATGCTTTGCCAGGCTGACTTGGGTCATTTTGAGTGTGAAGGGCCCACTTACATCCTGCCACTGAAATAGATTAAGTTTCATAAAATAATTTCAACAGCCAGCATCAAGATTTTCCATCCACATTTAATCTTATATAACATTAGCTTGTTCAAGAGAATGAGAGAATTAGATTTAAGTCTCAGTCACACATGTATCAGGCCAGCAGGTCAGCTGGGAATTTCTTTAATATGCAACTTTGCAGTTACAATATGTGCCTAAGAAAAGGGAGACCTGGTGAATTTCTGTCCATGCTCACAAGCTCCTTTTGTGATAACCCCAAGCAAACTGCTTCAATTACCTGTATTTCAGCTTGTTCTGTAAAGCAATTACAGCCATATTTGCTCAGTCTGAAAGCACCAGGAAGTTATGCTGGAGTTCACAACACAAATTTTGATCCTTGGACTGCAGCTGTTATTGGTTGAAATTACTATTATGCAGCAATTTATTCAGACATAGCAAGTTTCTGTAAGAAAACAGAGAATGGTGAGCCATTTTAGTCACCTTCAAAATATGTGCAAGGGATAGATGCAGATCTATTCAAAGGCCTATTCTAGCATCTATTCTAGATGCAGATAGATAAGATGATGGAAAGGAGGAGTTAGGAGATGAGGGAGCTGTGACCACAGCACTCCATCCATCACTGACTGATGTTATTTGTGGGTGACAAAGCCCCACAGGATGATACACACCAAGACACAGGCTTGAACACAGGCACAAACACCTGCACCTTCTTAATAGCCACACACTTAAAATTCTGACATTCTTTTCCTATTTCGCCTCCACTACTCATTCAGCACCCTGAACCAATATATGATCCCAATATATTTTATAGTAGCTACTTTTAAGAAATCGCCCTGCATTCTTTACAACACATTATTTCAAAGCAGCGCTCTGAAATGCAGAGACTTCCGGATAAGATTAAATGTTTTTGACTAGATTTACTCTGAATTTTAGACCCAGTAATCTTGTTTCTTTTAGTGATTGATGAGAAATCACTATTGAAACCTTCAAGTGAGTCAGCAGTGCACGCAGCACAGATGAAGTGTTGGAAGTACAGAAAAACATAGACCAGAAAAATGGTCTTGAGGCTTCCTATTAAAATATACAGCCTTGCACCTGGAGTGAAAAGGCACAAAGCAATCACCCAAGGCTTTTCATAAAGTATTTCTTTCACGAGAATTACAATGATGAAAAGATGCTGTTATTAAAACATATAAACAAAGAATTATCATATTTGATGAAATTAATGCATTAAATCTCTAGGGTGTCTACTATCTAAAGAAGTCTGCATTGGAATAGCACAGATATTCCAAGCATCCTCAGCTGGCCAAGCTGTGAGGGAAATTCCTGTAATAAAATAGCACCAGTGTGGAAAAGTTTCAGATAAAGATAGTGTTGTATTATCCAAGGGCTTGGTATTGACTGAAGTCTGACCCACATATGCAACTGGCAGGTCTTTTCAGGAGCTGCTTTTGTCAGGAACTGCAAGCCAGGGTACTGTATTTGTAACGATGAGGTTTTTTACAACACCCATGGGCTTGCAAATATGATGTCAACAAGACTGTAAAAATGGATGCTCTTCACATGAACAGTGAAGCCTATAGGCAAAAAAAGTAAGTACCTTTACTAGCCATTTGTTTTTACTTTTCACTTTCTTTCCGTTTATTCTTACAGAAACCTTATCAAATATAGGGGGAAAATCCCCATAAACAGACAACATGGATGTCAGTGAATAAACAGCTTTTCGAGTTATTTAGACAATATTTTAAAATAAAGTATTGCAGGAACAATAATCCATTTTGAATTAAACATTTAGGCTAATTTTTTTTTTTTACAGGGAATCGTTCTGCCATTTTTATGAAGATCTCTTTCAGCTGGTCAGAATATTTTTTGATGCTGAAAAGGACATAATTTGTGCTATACAAGTTTTTCCCTGACAACCTCTTGCATGGCAGGTCAACCAAAGACAAATTGTTCCTTTCAAGCTCTACCCATACTCGACTGCTGAATGTTGGTCTCATAGGATCCTGTAGAAGGAAAATGCTCATTTCCCTAAACAGATAAGGCACCCACTCAAGTTAGCGTGGGATCAACTTACCACTGAAATAGTTCCGTGGAAGTTGATCCTATTTAAAGTGACTATTGAAGTGGGAAAATGGACATGGTTTTTGACTGGTTGTTACGAGCCACTCTAGAGATTTTACAGAAGTGCAGTTGCAAATCATGTTACCCTTAAAATCTCTTCATTGTTGTGTTAAGTCAGTACCAGAATACATTTTAAAAGACAGGTGAAAGTCCTGACAGACTGGTTAGAGAAGCCCAAGAGAACACATGACAAGAAACGATGTCTGAATATTGACTGGGACAAATGGGCATGCATGAGTACAGACAGCAAATTCAGAGGTCCTGGGGAAGTCCTAAGCAGCAGCAAACACTGGAGCCCAGAGTCTCCATCTGCTTGGGCGTATTGTTTGCTAAGTGTCTGTCAAAGCTGGAAAGACTGAATTTATTTACACCCTTGCTTCTGTTTTGATAACACAGGTAGAAAGGGACAGAATGCATAAGAAAAGAGAACCATACGAACATAACCTGTCATATATTGTGAGTGAGATGGGCTTTCTAGTTCTGCCTTGCCAAAAATGATGCTTTGCCCTGCTATAATGCTCCCAGACTACAAAGGCCACAAGTTTTCAGCCACGTAGAACTTGTGCTTTGAATGATCCAAAAAACCCCAAAACCAAAAACCAAACCCAAACCAACCACTCTCAGATGCTTTCAGCAGAAGCAACTAAGAGTGCACATGGAAGACATTATTCGGGGACACTTGACTAATTGTCCAAGACAGGACACACTCTCTGGAGAGCCCTTTGTTCTCTGGCACCCAGCACAACCTGAAAGGTGCTGACCAATTCTGATGCATGAAGAGTTCCTAAGGTGAAAGATAACTTTCTCCCCTAGTCATCAACTGTTTAGACAATGCTAGTTTATCCAAAGGAATGTGGGGAGCAGGGAAACCCAGACTGCAAGAGATGAAAAAACTGAATTGCAAAAATCAAACAAACAAAAACCCCAATGCCCACCCCAAAAAATCCCCCAAAAAGCAAAAAAAACCCAACAAACCACCTGAACCAAACCTGAAAACACCTGATGATATTACAGGGAATCCAAACCCACTGCCACTGCCGATTATGAACCATAGAGTTCTCTGAGTAGAGCTGGCTTGCCTCTGGAAGCATATGCAGTACAGCATTCCCCAGCTAGCACTGGAAATGGTACAAAGCATCATTTCTGCACTCAGCTGTGGCCTGGGGAACTGGGACATGCCTTAGAGTTATTTGCACGTATAAATTACCCAAAAAATATTTATGGCAGGAAAGTTTATAGTGAAGCTTGGATAAGGTCACCTGTACTATCAGCTATTGGTGGACCCTAGAGGATCTTCTTTGCAACCAACACACAAGTTGTCTTTTTAATCCCCACAGTGGCCAGGAAGACTTTCACATATTCCTACTCCGCTTTGCATAATGGGGTAGGTTCTTTGCCTTAGCTGTGAACATCCTTTGACTTACCTTGGCAGAGGTTAAATAACTGGGAAGAATAAAATCTTCCTCCAAAGTGCTTAAAAGACATGTAGCTCTAAGTTTACATATGGCTTTTCATGGTGTGCAGCCTAAGCATGCAAATTTTTGCCTTCCTTTATCTCTACTAAACCCTGGCCAGACCCAGCTTCAGGCTTCTATGTCACAGGAACTGCAGAACTGTGATATAAGTAGATCTTAGCTGCTGTACATTTGGAGCACTTTGGCACACTACAGAGACAGTGCGAGTAGCACATTTTCCCCTCAGGTTCCCCTATCCAAGTGCTCAAAGCGTATGATAAACCTAGCTATGATTACCCCTGGATGACTCCTGCTGTCTTCTCCTCCCAAGACAGATGCTGGAATTAATACTGAAACTTTTCAAATTTAAAGTTCCTTGGTATTAGCTACCCTCGAAAGGCCTCAACAATAACCCTTACTCTAAATCGCACTTTGATGTGCTATAGATTGCTACATTTGAATTAAACATTCCCCAGTAATACTGTGCTTTTGTTTAGGTGAACCATTATGTGCAGATTCATCCCTGCTTCAGTTCAGACTCAGTCGTGTACAGACAGCTAGCCCTGAATAGGTCTCTGCTAGCATAATTATCTAGTCTGATTAGGATATGGATTTTATACTACCACTTTTGAAGCTCTGAAAAAGCAAACTGAAGATTTTAAAGATAAAGGTAATTGAGTAAGAGAAGAATGATCACTATACCTTTCAACACACTCTATATAAAAGAGACATCATCCCAATGTACAAAAGGAGTTTAATTGTACAGTTATTAGACATCACTAAATTTTCAGCCAAATGCTTTTAAGTGTGACAATGCAAGAAGCTTTTATTGTGAAGCAAATACCCTACAAAAATCTGTGAAAAGATCTGGAGGCTCCAGAACATACCCAGAACTACAAATAAAAATACCTACAATGCTACTGCACTGTTTGCCATTGCCAATGCTATTTGGTACCCTGCTATCAGCTGGTTGTCTTTCAGGCCTCTCATCCTAATAACACAATGTGATTCCTAAAATTTACCCAGTGATGTAACTGATGTTAAATGATCTGACTAAACTTTACAGCAATGAAGTGCAATTTGGGGGCAGAGCAAGCAGTGTCAGAGAGAGACTCCACTGCAAAGACCGAGGTGGAATTTCTATGGGATAAAACACATCAAGAATATAAGAGGGACAGTTCTGCAGAATGACTTTATAATTCTCAATTTATATCACGTGCCACGAGGCTTAAGTTTATTAGTGTGTGTAAAGACTTCAGGATGATTTAAAATTAAAGATTACTAAGAAGCAGGTGGAGCACAGCTAGCATGTCTCTGGTATGAATTCCTAGAGATGTTCAAGATGATCCACTTTGCAAAAGGCAGACTTCCCAACAGGTATAAATGAAGCCTGAGTTGCTAGGGATACACTAACTCCAGGAACTACAAATCGGCAGCATAAGGAAAAAGATCAATTTATGATATTCTTAAGTGCAACAATAATAGAATATAAACAATTATAACAGCAGAAAACATAGAAGTATAAATGTATAAA
This sequence comes from Pachycephala philippinensis, assembly GCA_013397055.1. Taxonomy (NCBI): domain Eukaryota; kingdom Metazoa; phylum Chordata; class Aves; order Passeriformes; genus Pachycephala; species Pachycephala philippinensis. The sequence continues at coordinate 884,402 of VWZT01006521.1, forward strand.
CATATAAGTAACATATAACAAAAATAACGTAACACCAATATAAAACAATTTCTCAATAATAGAACATACACTTAATAGTTTGTTCTAGTATTACTACTGCAGAAGTTACATCTAAGCTGACATGCTGATAGAAAACAAGATAAAAAACTAAAAAACACTATTTAATCATAGTAAAGTAAATGTCAGATTTCTGTTGTCCAGTAATTATTTCCACATTAACTGTTTTAAAATTTTATTTGGATCCAATACGGTTTAACAGTTGGGTGTGGGAGGCAATCCCAAAGATGAACTCTTATAAAATTCAATGCAAGATAGTCATATTCAGGAAAAGCAGGTACAAAAGTGCTTCCAATTCTACTTCAGTCTAAATGGTATTTAGTTTTACAATATTTGTAAGTGCAGTTCTACTGTCCAAACTCTGTGCTGAGAATGGAGCGACACATGTAGAAAAGGTTGCTTCTTCTACTTTTTGGGTTTGTTTAGGTTTTTTTAACGCAGAATCAATGTAAAAGAGAAATGAGCCTGGGATATTAAATGGGAGCTTGTAAATGAGACATTTACAACCTGAAATCTCCATCCCTCTCACATTTTCCAACACCAGAGGGGAATGCGAGGCCTGAAGCAGTGAGAAGCTGAGTGGACTTAGCTTCTGCAAATACTAGAACGAATGAAGGACGCTCGCTCTTCAGTAGGAGGAGTTTAAAACCTGATGGGATCTGACCCCCACCATGCATGTGGTATTCCTGAGCTGTGGCTGCACATGTGTCCTGAACAGAGTGTTCTCATCCCAGCAGTAACAAATGTCAGATGTGAGGCTGGATTTTACAGCTTCAAAATAAAGCATGCTATGTTGCCCTCCAGAATGTTAGCCACATCTTTGGTTTTTATTTACATGACTGCACAAGTCACAGTCAAATTTGGCTTCTACTTGCATGAGTCTATGAAGAATTTTTCATTAGAGGGCCTGCACACATGCTGGATCTCTACATAAAGTCCATACTAACTGTTTCTGACATGGAGTCGCTGCAAGTTATAGAAAGTCAAGGAGTTGATTCTGCTTCCAATTATAAACATCCAAACCCCACTGTCTCTAGAGCATCACTTCACCCTAAGGTTTATTTAGGAGAGCACGTGTTGATTGTGCAAGTAAAATCTTTAATTTTGTGTGGTAAGCTGAGCAGATGATAAAAATACAAAGCATGACAAACTTGCTGAGCGTATGCCTCCACACTCCAGAAGAACAAAGACCAACAACAGTATTTAACAGGGAGGGGTGAGGGAGAGATTTTGCTGGCTGAAGGAGGTATGCCACCTCAAACAGAGCAAGCGCAATAGCCAGCTAAAGGGATTTCAGAATCCAGTTACTTATAGAGAGCCTTTTCAGATGCTGACACCATATTTCCAAAGTGAAGAAGAAGAATCTTTGCAAGGGTTTTTAGGAAGAATGTTCAAATTGCAGATGCTTGGAGTTTGTATGCACAGACTTAATTTATTATGGAATTATAGCAATTTGGCAGAAAATAACACAGAACACTATAATTTGTTTTACTATTTAGCTTTCCAGAAGTACTGGAGGAATGATATTAAATGGTTCCAGTTTTCTGATGCTTACAATACACTTGAAAGCACTGAAGTGCTTTTCACTTTCAAAACTAGTGATGCACACCATTCTTGAGGAATGCAAGCATGCTGTCACATGGCTGTGCTAGCATAGTGATACATCTGAAATGAAAATAAGAGTCCAGAATAACCAGAGGCAGAATATCATTGGGAGGATTTTTTTTAACCTCTACAGTTACGGCACTTAAAAGAAATTATTTTGATATCAATGGCTTTGGCAATGCCATCTCAATGACAAAAGTCAAATTATCTTATCTAATATTTGACTGGGTAATCGATAATCCTAGCCAGAAAAGGTCTGGATTACTACCCCCACTTTGTTTTTGCTTTTATCTTTACTTCTAAAATTGAAATCCAGGAGCTGTTCAGAGAAGAGGATTTCATTCTGACAGATAAAAGGAACGTGATGTTTCCCTGTCAGGGTTGGCGGATTAAAGACAGGATAACATTAGGAAGCAACTCTGCGCATACAGCAACCCACCAAGGCAGAAGTCTGCATCCCTACGTTGTTGTTAAGGAAAACTATGGTGACACATCACAGTGAAAAATCAAATATTGATGCAAAATGCATCTCTTTTCTTCAAAATAAAAGTCATCTAAAATCAGAGAAGGGAAATGCTTCATTCTGCCATCTCAAGGCCCATGTACCACACTCACATACCAGTACACATAAGGCATAGCTCAAGTGCATTTAGCCCAGATCTGTTGTGTATAAAATTTCACCATACAAATACATATATTTTGAAAAAAAAAAAAAGATTTGGTTATAACATACCTAACAGGTGAAGCAGTCCCTTGCAAGCCAGCATGAGGCAAAATACACCATCTTCCATCACAAGAATGTTGCATTTTTGTGTAATGACTCACAAGGTTTCAAAGGTTGACATATTTTATATTCCAGATTAGGACCTGCTAAAACTTGCTATGCAAAATGGGGTTCTGATCTCAGAATTACCAATGCTTTTCTTAATACACGGTTGCCCTGACTTCACTGGCATAGCAGGCAGCCAGAAAGCAAGGCCAACGGTGGGCTTACATTTGTGATCTTACTCTGTTCTTTTACTGGGGGGCACTTAATCTTGCAGAGAACAAAACACTGTAATTATTGATGAGTGAAGGGGCAGGGTAGCAACTGTGCTTTCTGAAAACCCCAGATTCTTTTAACGTACTACACTTGGGGCTTCTTCCCTCTTCTTTTTCCTGCAGTACTTTCTGAACAATCACTTCAAAGGCTGTTGTTTAGTTTATATCATAAACATCATTTTCTCCTGCCCTCAGGACGCCATCAATCCAAGGAAAGATACACCAGTGTGCTGTTGTCAGGGACACAGATGTTTGGAATCTGCACATTGATTCCACTGAATAGTTTTAATGTGAGGTAAACTAACCTACCCCAGAATGAACTACATGTAAATGAGAAAACAAAGAGCAATCCTTTCTGTTCAGGTACAAGCAGCACCTGATATTCAAGAGTAATAATCTTAAATCTCAAGAAGCATTTTCCTTCAGTGGATCCATCTGGAATGGGAGCACTCATAAAAAGTATTGATTCAATGCCAGAACTGCAGAAATCTTATGGAGATGCTGTCTATGAAAAGGTAAGCAGGGGTTTAGGAGGATTGCAGAGCTGATAACTGCTGTTTGGTCTAAGAAATTGGTTCTGGCAATGACAATAAGACACTTGAAAAAGAGCAGAGTTGGGCTTGAGTACAAGCTAAAGTCTACAGCATCACACAGGACTGAACAGAAATACAACATGCACCTTCTTATACCAGCTGCCTTTCCTACAGGAGGGCAGCTTTAAACCTCTCCCTCCTCCTACACGCCAGGATATTTGTCCTTCCTATGGCATTGTTAAGCTCACTAAACAGTTATTTCTCCTGTCTTTGGTAACCCTGGAATACAAACAAAAGCCAGAGGGAGAGACAGGGAAGTATGTCCCAGGAGAGAGGTGGAAGTAAGAACCAGGAGACAGATGCAGAGTGAAACCAAGAAGAAGCAAAGAAGGGTGCAGGAGAAGCCAAACTATACGCATGCAGTATCCACCTACAACAATTATATGTGATCATAATTAAAGTTTAAAAAAGGAATTCTTGAGAGAGACATTGGTAGGAGATCTAAATGCTGCCAGTATAAAATGTACCTTCAGCACCTGGAAGAATTTAATAGAAAGGTGAAGTCAATGTTACAAGGACACACAAGCATGACCACTATCCCTTTTCCTCTGAGGGTACAAGTGAGCATGGAAGATGGATTTCCCTGGTAAAGCAAATGATGTAGATGCATTAAGTATAGGAAGGATAAAAAGACAAGTCGCAGAGGGAGAGTGTGCATGGAAGCACACACCAAGAAGCAACATCAGTTTACATTTGTAGGGCATGGGAGATGCTAACAGAAGGGACTCTGGACGGGAAACACAAATGACTTTGATAGCTAATCCTTAATTTAACTCAGTGACTAAATGAGAGGAAGAGAAATGACAGAGAAGGGAAAAACAATAGGACAAAAAAGAATGGCTCGAGTCCCTTAAACAGACAGACCATTAACTTAGCAGGAAGCTAAATACCATCCGTGTGGAGACACAACCTCACGTCTGTTACTCCTACTTCCAATTATTGTACAAAGCATCTCTTTACATTAGCGCTCCCACAAAAACACCAACTGACTTGTCATAGATGTGGTCCATTCATCTGTTCCACATGAAGTTATATAGTGAACAAAACATCTTTGGCCAAGTAGTATCACAAAGAACAGTAGACCACAAACAACAGTGGAGCTGAATAGGAAACAGAAATATTTATATTGAAAACACAATCTGTGGATAAATAATTCACTCTGTAAAACATACAATTGTTGTGACTAGACACAGGCACAGATGTGAGACATACACTAAGAAGGGCCAGATCTTCTACTGCAAAAGTTTTCTTATTTTTTATTATTTTATACTCTAAGAATATTACTTTAGTATTTTTACTTTCATATATAGAGCACTTCAATCACAGCCAGCTAGAGGGACTCCAGCACCCCAGCAGGACATGGCTGGCCAGCTGCGGTCAGTGAATGAATGCACAGCACAGTAGCCACACTGACAGAGCTGCAGGCTGAATTGTGAGTGCACCTCTAGTCACGGGTTAAGTGCAAATTTCCTTTTCAGGAAAGACAAACTGATGGATGGCAGGGACTGCAACACAGCTCTATCCTCCCAGAACCAGGATGGAAACTTTCATACTTTACATAATTCTAGACTGCGTACACTTTCCAAGTATCACTACATTTGGCTTGATCCCATTCTTGCTTTTTCAGTGTTCATTATGGTCGTTCTCTGTGTTAAATAAACCTGACATAGATTTCTAGCACCTTTCAGGCACTTTTTGTATGGATAAGATGCAAACCTGGGAGCCAGGCTCATCTGGCCACACAAAAACACATCTCACACCAAGTCTGCGTCCTGTCTCCCTGCTTATCTACAAGGGTACCCCTAAAACAGTGCTTGAAACTCTCCACTTGAGCAAAGCCATGATCCAGGCAGTTCTTTAGAAGGAGTAATAACAAAAGACAAATAATCATTTAAATTTCTTCTGAAGAAAGGTGTGACCTGGAAGAAATGGTCTGAGACTCTATCCAGACAGATGCACAATAATAACAACAGGCTTGTCTTGAATATCCACTAATTAAAAGCCCATTAATAATCACAGTCCACCACCTTCCTGACAATGTATTGCCTTATGCTCCAAGTCACTCATTTAGACCCACATCTGCTGATATATTGGTGTGCCCTAAATATCAGTTCGAGTCTCTAGCAATTACATTCCACCACCATTGCAAATGATCTTTCTTAGTTTGCATAGCATCTTTGTAGTAAAATACTTTCTAGAGCAGAGACATTTTGGGATGGAATGAGAACTGGTATGCTGTCTCTTATTTACAATGAGTAAAAGCTAATACAAAGTAACAAATAAAAACAAAGCCATCTGAAACTACAAAATAAGGCAAAGAAAATCAAAACCAAGTGTATTTATGGCTTCAGAAAGAATATAATTCAGAAGAGGTTACAGCAAATAAACAAATGTGTAAGCTTATTAATAAAATAGTATGCAGATAAGGATACTTCAGCTTTGTTACATTTTAAGTCAGAGCCATTGGACACCTAAGGACAATGTTCCATGTCACATTTTACAATACTTGAAAAGTCAAAGGTCAAACATCAAATCTATGGCAGGGTTGCTTCTCCATCTCTCATTTTACCCTCAAATCTGTTAAACCAAACTCTGAAATCCTAATACATCACATTCAAAATTTAGAGTAAGTTCAACAGATTTTCAGAAAGATTTGAATCACAAATCAACAAGAGAATGTTAAAAGTAATGAAGAGAGAATAGTTAGAAAGCTTCCTGAATGTTTGCATCCTTCCCCTGAAATACAATCAATTTCTATACGAACTGTTTGTCAATGTAGATACTCAACTATTAAGCAAATTATTTTATAGTGACATGAATAATTTTTCCCATGTATATATTGATGTTGGTACACAAACTGTATATTAGTTGCATATAGGTATATACTAATTGTATACAAGAAAATCAGTTTTAATGGTAGAGTTAGTAACAGAGTTGCAGCATGTGGAAACTGCTTATCACACTTGTCAAAATTTGCTGGGAGGTGACGATTTAGGCTGGGAGGCCTATTTACTTTCCAGTTTGCCCTGGGAAGCAGTTATCTGTAAATCAGTAGAGCACTTTTGGCTTCCATAGTTCTTACTGATTTATAGCTAACACCTTTACACAACATGAAAAAAAATCCAAAACCCAGAGCAAGGCACATGAGACCATTATTTAGGTTTCTATATCAGCACTTGGAGACAGGACACACCAGTTTTACAGCTACTTCTACAAATTGAATTACACCATATTGCACGCTCACCCCTGCAAGCTATATAAAGTGGGGTCTTATAGAGGAAAAATGACACTTTATAATTGTAAACAGATTGTAATGCCGTAATAACAACACACGGAGGAAACAATTAAGATAAAGGAGCCCCTTTTCCTCACACAGATCATCTACTTTGTGGTACATGTAGGACAGACTCCAAGAGCTGGGACAACATGCTGGTCCTGCAGGAGAAGTCCCACACTGAGTGCAGGGACCAATGCAGCCCGCAGGCATTGCTGCTGCTCCTGCTGCTGTGTGCTGTCAGCGGCACCCGGCTGCAGAAGGCCCGAGCACTGATGCTGCTTTAACTATAGCCCAGTATTGTGTGGATGTTCACAGCTGGGAGAAGGGGGATGGCAGTTTTCAAATATCCTTTTTAGTTCAGAAATGGAAAAATAATTCATTACCTGATGAAGTGTTTTTCTTCCCAAAAATTTTCAGCTGTTGGCCACAAAAATTCGCACATTAGTGCAAACATAAAAAAGTGCCAACAAATAAAAGAAAAAATTTCTCTGCCGAAGCAGGCTTGCACCAAGTGCAATATTATACACATCAGCTGCAATGTACTTATTTTAGAGAAGTATTTAAAAACTGGAAAATATCAATATAAAGGAGATATTTCACACTGAAGCCCTTGCAAATCCTAATTGAATACTTTTTAGATTTTTCTGTTCTACCATAAGCCCACAAAGTGTTTTAAACCTTTCCACTTCTCACAATTAAATTCATTTGCAAAAGTATGTTACAATGCAAATTGCACTGTGTAAGCAGCACTAGTTCTTGGTAACATTAAGCAAACTGTATCAAGAAACCAGAGATGAACTCTTGAAAGCTGTAAGTTTTACAACTAATTCAAAACGTGCCGCAGATAAAGTAGTAGTAGTCAAGAGTATTTTGGGCTTCATTTATGACAGATAGAAATTTATTCTTTTAATTTAGAGGCGTTTAAAGGAGAAAACAAGATTCCTTTTTCCTCAAAGCATCTTTCCCACTGTACTGTTTCATACCAATCTATTGGAGACTCTGGGTAATGTTTAATCTGCTTTTTTGTAAGATGGGCAGAAGTGACTGCAGGTAGCAAATTGGACAAATCCTACACTACTCCAATATGCAGCTCCACTGATTTTATTAGAATTAGATGTACAGAACAACTTATCTTACACAGTTGCTCAGTTGAGAGTCCAAAGAACATTCTCTGCTGGAAGTAGTCCCCACTAAACACTGACCTCACTAAAAAGCATCAAGATCACTGTAGTGTTCCTCAGGGTTAATGGAAACAAGCAACCTGCACTTAAAATGCTTCTCGTATTTTTGCAGCTAAATGTCAAGTGTGCCCTTTAAAAATCAGTAAACTTGTTAATCAACCTGAACTGAAATAAATACTGAAATTATTTACACAAAAGCTGTTCCAGGCACAAATTTGTGAATAAATGAGGGCTGTTTAAAAGAGAAAAAAAAAGTTTTCTGTTTTCTTCACTCCTGGCCACATGCTATCAAGATGTGATCAAGGTGCATTGTAGCTGGCTGTCTCCAAGCACATAACAGTAGGTGCTTTAGGGTCTTTCTTACAGCTGACATGTAACTCCATCAATCACATTTGTTTTCATCATAAATTACTGAAATCCCAAGATGCTTTATGGTCCACCATACTTCACACATCCCTGCTCCCCCTTTCTAAAATGTCTTCAGTTATGGAATATACATGAGGAAGAAAAAAAGTTTAATCTATATTGGTTTAAATGCATAGCTTGTCAAAATAAGTTTTCAGTACAGCTGACACTGAACTTTGTAATTATTTCTGAATGTTGTGTTTTAGAGGCTGCCCCTGTGATAATATGGAAATTGTTTTCTCTACATCTTGACTACATGCATGCCTCTCTCTGAATAAACAGGAATATCATGTCCTTTTAAAAGACACATCTCTCCCTCCCTTCACCTTCCTTCCCTTGTATTCTTTACTCAGATATTTCAACCCCCAATTTTGAGGGAACAAATTGTCACTTGACTTTGAGGAGCAAAGTCTCAATGATAAGAACAAAAGCAGAAGGTGAAACACTCATGCACATCCTGAGTCTGATAATGTCCTGCAACTGCACCCTAGTATGAAGCCCAGGTGCGTGTTTTAAGTGAAGAAGGGGTCCAAGGAGAAATCATCTCACCTCTAAACCTCTTGGGCATCACTTTCCTTCCACCCTGAGCACAAACACCTGAAAGAGCTACTTATGCAATAGCCCTGTAGCTAAAGCACTCACCAGGGAAGTTAGAGCCCAGGGTTCAAACCCACACCTTACTCCGAGGAGACTGTTCTGCCTACCAGGATGTTGAAGCATCTTAAGTGGGGTCATGTCTCCTCCTGAAAGTGTACTGTGTGCAATCAAACACACAGGAGGTGGCAAGAGAACAAAGCATTTGAACAAAAAGGAGTTATAGGCTGCTCTCCATAGCACACACCTGAGCGGGACAGGAGAGGGTAAAACACGAGTGTAAATGGAAACAGTCGACTAAAATGATAAAGATTTGACTCCTGCAAATAAAATATCTAAATCCTGATGCAGACTTTATTATAGAGCACATACCAAGCCTACTTAAGTTCAGCACAAACATAACTGTCCAGACTCAAAAAGAAGTAAAAACCTCAAAATTATACTTCTCCAAAAGAAAAGACAAAACCCAAAAACTATCCAAGATATTTCTGTGATTGAAGGCATATTATGAGTTCATAATTCAAGCTCAAAGACAAGCAGATAATACTGGGCTGCAAATTATTGAATATGTTGCAAAGGACACTCTCACAAACACCAAATATACCAAGAAATGTATTAGCTCTTGTGTAATTCCCATGAGAAGTTACCATCCCTGTGTTACAGGGCTGCACTGCAGCTTTTGCCATATCTATGTTAGTCAAGCAGGCAAAATGTCACCAAGAATGAACCTAGTACAGTATTCAGATTTAATATTGCAAAATTAACATCCTTAAAGGCTAAGCAAGATAAGCTGATTACAGTAAATGACATTCCCTCTTGCACATCTGTAGAAAGAATAAAAAGGAGTCACACCAAAAAAAAGGAAGTGATTTACAGAAGCAAATGTTGGCTGGCTGGCAAGAAGAACAGAAATACACGTGAACTATTTTCTGCAGTGGCACAGTCTTTCAATTTAAAGCTCCCTTTCGTGTCAAGTTGGGAAGAAAGGGTCCACAAGGTATCAATACATCAGCATTTCGTTCTCTTCATGACCTTTCAGAGGTGAGCCCATCTACCCAACTAGGCAACTTCCCCTCTCCCCTTGCATTTCCCAAGAGGCGGCTGTTGGGATAATCACCTCCTTCAAGATCCCGGAGACTCAGAAAACACAAATAATGCACTAGGCCAGCAGTTCAGCACTCTCCTTCAATTACCAATATACGTAAGTCAGGAGAAGCAGGTAATAAAATATCCACTTTAAGGCAGACTTTAAGAGGCAGAAAAAACAAACCCACGCATACACCCTCCTCTCCTCACCACATAAAAGTAAAAATTTGTTCCCCCCCTCCTTCTTCAAAACATCATCTAGCAAGGAAAACTTTTTAAAAGGAACAAAACATATATTCCTCCTTAGACTCTCCTGTATCAGAAGGGAAATTTATCATTCTGTGTGCCTCAGCAATATTTTCTGCTTCAGCCTATATGCTTTCAAATTCCCGTCCAAACATAAAAGCAAAGCATCGATGAAAAGAAAATTGATGTCCCAACAAGCAAGAGCTCTTGCAGTGACTACAACCAAACAGCAGTTGGCATGAACAGAGCCAACATTTAATACCATTTTAAGATAAAATTAAAAAAGAGAGCTGCTCAGAAAGAACTCTTTACTATAAAATATGGCAGATACACACTACAAATACTCCACCAGTTTTTTTCCCCATGCAGTGCAAGCCTAAAAATCTTCAGATGAAAATGTATGGTGGGTTTGCAGAAGCCCTTTACAATAACACTTAGGGGCCTTTCAGCACATAATAGACTTTGGCACCCTGTTCTCCCTGTCATTAAGGGTGGCACCAGGAAGATATAGAGCTGGAGTTTGCCTCCTCCCTATCTCACAGAGCAAGTACTATAAAAGGTTGGGGTGCTTCCACTCCATGTCTAGTCACAGTCTGATTTAGGGGAATTCGATAGGAGGACAAATAAAACTAGATTTTTTTTGTTAAATGTCTTGTCTCCTGTTGTAGAGCTTGAGTAATGCTGCAGTTTAAAAGGAGCTGTGGAGTGGACAGGAAAACCATAGTAGTCTAGCAGCGGAGCACGATAACTGCAGAGATATGAGCTATTTCAGTAAATGAAATGGGAACTTCATTGCCAGGAATTTACCGGTGCAAAGCAGGGAGGTGTTCAGTTGTCTGGGGTACAGTTCTTTATTTACACAAGAGCCAGCTGCAGCTGGAACTGGATCCAATTTTCTCTTCAAAGCCTAGGATCTAAGCATAATCTCAATGCATTCAAGTACCTGCCAGCACAACTAGTGAAAACACAGGCATCACAGCCAACCAGTGAGAGCAAAGGTACGTAATAACACACTGGAGAGGAGACTCCGTAAGATGTGCCCACGCCTCCTATGGCTGTGGCTTAACACTAAGCTGACAACCTCCTCAGGCACACTGAGTCCTCTTTTTTCAGGACAAACATATTAATTTCAAGGTGTAGAAGCTAGGAACTGCTTTTATAGTGTAGAAAGGTCCTTTCAGCTTTGGCAAAAAAAAAAAAGTCCTTTCACCTGGCTCTTCCAGTCATCAAAGGTGGCACACAAAAGGTTTTGAATTGTTTCCATCTTTGACTGCAGAAAATCGGGAGTTGTAGCTTTAGTCTCTCAAAACCATTTGTGGCAAACAGCCTGAAAGAGACAAAAATTTTCCAATTCATCTCTAACCCTTCAAATACAAATAACATGGTCTTCTGTGCTAGAAGTTAAAGAAGAGCTTGTCACTAGCAATTGTAGTGTAAAGTGAGGCACAAAGCAGGACACTTGCATCACAGAATTGCTGAAGAGCAACTGCAAGGTGGAGTTACAGCACCTAAGAGAAAACTAACTTCCTGTGAATGAGCAAATTAAAGTGCTACATATTAAAAGCCTAGATGTCTTTTGGCTAGGGATTGTTCTGCAAGACATCACAGCATTTTTAAGATTAAATTATTTTGTCTGATATGCAATCATATCCTCTCTGCCCCATTTCACTGAAAACCTGTAGGAAAAGATCCTTTAAAAATCCTCCTTCACTCAGGTTAGGTGACTCCATTCCCAAGGACCTGACAGATTTACTGACCTTTTAATTTAGAAATACATCACAAAATCTCTTTTTCTGGAAGCTCAGAAAGAAGTCTATATGCAATCGGCAGGAGCAGAGATGGCAAACTCATACCTGTTTTACTCCCAACTTACTTTCCTCTGTTTAAGAGCCATACTAATGCAGCCATCCTTGCCCAACAGTGCAATCCACCAAACTCCTGACTCTTCCAGAACTCAGCACTTCCCTCCTCACAGAGCACATACAGAAGTACCTAGTTTATTCATTCTGCTTACTAGCTGGCATTTTGGTCACCAGACAGAAGTGGGTCCATAGAATATCCTAAAAGTAAATGCAGTTCTCTTTAGAAAACCAGCAACTCCTGACTCAATATTTTATGTTTTAGAGAATGCCGAAATCTAGGCAGCAAACAAGAAGATGGCCACTCCTGTGACAGTTTGGTGCACACATCAATTGAAAGCATATGAGAAAAAATATCCACGAGAAACAAGTAGGTATAGAAAAATCACTTCAATAATCTCAGCTAAAGAATAAAGCCAGCTATTTCAAAATACAAGGCCTAAAAACTTGTTGAGCCACAAGAGGGAGACAAATACACAAATGGACAGTATCTCACACTACATACAGCTTTTGGTGATGAAGTTTTATAGAAAACATGGATATGATCAAAAGACACAAATTTAACTTTCACCTTATAAATTAATTTCCTGTACCTAAACTTAAAGGAACCCTGGAGCTAGAGAAATTCAAATCCAAGTCAGGATAGCTGTACTGATTCTTGAAGTAACAATATGATATTTCTTTGCATACAACAATTCCAAAATATCAGCCCTGGAGAGAAAATTGAATTTTCATTTTAAGCATATTTTCTAGGAGAAAGAAAGACCTTGTTGCAGTGATGAAACACTTCAGCCATAAAAATCAAACTTTTCTGAAACATCAGGGTTAAACAGAGTTCACAGCATTCTCAAGATACACTTTTATGACATCTATAAGCCTATCATATGTTATAAATTAATGGCAGATACAGCACATTCTAATTATATCACCCATGTCTATATCATTTAAGTAATAGGTCTAAAGGGTGGATTAAAATGTTGAAAACCTAAGGAATGGCTGCAGATAACTGCGTGAGGTGCTACAAGACAGATTTACAACCTACTGTCCAACATCACCCTCTGCTGGGCAGCGGTGAGGAGCATTTACATGGCAGCATCTGAGGAGATTCCCACAATGCACCAGGGGCAGAACAGGACTGGTGGTGCCTCATTTGACTGAAGCACATCATCTGATGCACAGTTTAAAGCATTTAGGCTGTAAGATTTCATTACAGCTCAGCATAAACCAATCAACTGACGTCACAGAACAAAACAACAAAGGTACATTCAATGTGTCATAAATAAAATAATTCAAACACTTGGTTTTACAAGGCTCTGCTTCCCCCTCACCTGCTACAGCTGACTTTGAAAGCTCAGAGAGCTGTATATAGACAGGATTAGGCCCAAAGCACCTTTTATATGTTATTTTAAAGAGTAGAACTGCTTGGAAAAGAGCCATTTCACAAACCAATGAAAGCAGACAACTTAATCCTTATTTCATGTAATTCATATAAGTTGGTATTTGTAATATCAGGCTACCCAGGCACCACAGTTCGAAGTTGCACATCTGGCATTTGGTTTGTAATATCACTGCAGCAATATTACAAAACCCATAAGAAAGTCCAATAATGCAAAAGGGGGGAATTAAAACCTTACCCATGTTTCACAGGAGGACCAATAGTTAGATCTAACATCAGAACATCAGCTCATGGATTAATTCACTTCACATTAAGAGGAATACGCCCTCACCATGCCATAGAGTGCAGGAAGCTACGGAAGGGCAGGCTGGCTGCAAATCCCGTGCTGGTGGGCTGGGTTTGACACCGGCCAAAGACAGCTGGAGGGGAGGAGGCAGCTCCACCTGCCCAGCACCTCACCTGACTGAAGCTGTCCCTAAAGCAAGCTGGAGTCCCCCAGGTAATGCCATGTCTTTAGCTAGCTGCAGTGGGCTCCTCTGAGACCATTTAGCAGGCTAGAGTAGCTAGAAGGCAGCATGACTCACAGCTCATTCTTCCTGTGTCTCTGTGTGGGCTTTAACCACTGGGGAAATCACCTTTATACCAGGCATGGTTCCACTAGCTCTCCAGCCCCATTTCCCTGGAGGCAGGCCTTATCTTCATCGTTTGTTCATTATAGTTTATGTTTTGCATTCTGACACAGGACCAATAATGCCAGAAGCAGCTGTATTTAACTCATTTTAGAAAGAGCAATCCCATTATACAATTCTGTTCTGAGCAAATCCACACAGGCTGCAATTTTCCCTGACTCCAATGCATGCTGGAGACAGCACACGAACATGTGTTACAGATTGCCAGCCTCTCCAGAACTGCAAGCTGCTCTGGATTTAAGGTGCACTGCACTGTAGAAAACAACTTCAGTAATTTTTATGTCTCTTACATGAGCAAGAGATAAAAAGTAACTGAAGTTCTTTTTTCTTTCATATATACAAATATAAGTTTTAAAATTGTATTTATTTCATTAAAAGATGAATTACCTATATGGCATAGAAACAGAAAAGCAAGAAATGAGGAATGACACAAGAAGGAAGCACATACACTTTCTAGGCAGCTCTAGATTTCAGATTTTTTTTTAAGTTCAGGAAATCAAGGCTATTTTGTGGACTTCTTTTTAAACCACTATGAATGGAAGACATGCAGGTCAAATGTATTATGAACTTGCTTTCAAATTAAGACTCCATTTGCTGATTCAGATTAAATGAGCATAAATAAATCTTCAGTTGAGATCAATGTGGTTATCTCTACATCATGAGTTAAAAACCATATCTATAAAAATCAAAGCAAACACTTGTAATCATATCTTTTAATTATTGACCCAAAAGATGAGAAAATAAACATGCTCTCTTCAAATCTCTTGCATGCAGCCAGATAGACAGAATCCAAACAATTCATTCCCAAAAGAAAGATGTAGAAGCACAGTTTTAAACTAACACTTATTTTCTTTATTCTTAATAAGTCTGTTTAATGTTGAAGAAAAGTGATTATCACTGTCATATGAATCAGGGTCTAAGAAACACTGTTTCTGTAGCAGCAAACTGAAAACAAAATAACTGTCACCCTTAGATGATCCCTAATTGTGTAGTGAACCTCACTGGTGCTGGAGGGGTGTCTCACGTGCACAAGGGTGGCAAAACAGGACCACAAAATTTTCTTGACAAGAGAAATATTATCTCCAGTCGACAAATTTTCTTTCTGAGCTGCAGAGAAGTCAATACCTTCTGTAGTGTGAACTGTGGAGTAAATCCCTGCATCATCAAAGTCTTGTAAGTGAACCCAATTTGCCTGTGTTTGAATTCCCAGTGAACAGCATAACCCATCTCTGCCTAGAAGAAACTAAGCCAACAGCAGCACCAATCTCAATTTTATTCAAAACCACAAGTCATGCCTTGAGGATATAAATTTATCCCCTCCCTTTCCCATCAACACACACGTTTTGCCACTCGCCTTGGGAAGCATGTTATTAAAAAAAATTCATTTCCCCCTTGGATACATTTTTATATTGTATACTAAATTATGCATTTAAAATCAAATAAAAAGAATTTACTGCCTTAAGATTACTGCACACATCAGAAAACTCTCTGTTTCTAAATTTTGGAAGAATTTTCCACCTTCCCACCCAAGCCAAGCAAACATCCAGTGTTGTTACAGCTGAAGCAGTGGGGAGAAAAAAAAAGACAAAAATATTTTTCACATTAGAAAGCTGTGCTTCAAGTAGTAGGGAGGAAAAGTGCACATCTCAGAAAAGCTACTGCTCAATGCCTCCAAGAGGGAAAGGGAACTTTTAATTTTGAGGGCATAGCTGAAAAGTTCGCAAGTTAGGTCAGTCACAGATAATAATCTTCTGATCCTCTCCTAAACAATGTGAATCTCAGACACTGATTAATTAGCCTAGTCCTGAAGTTGATCTTGCAGCATTTCACTTTTTTCAGTCACAGTTCTTCTTGTTGGGAGGAAACAAAAAATTTAAACAATACACTGAGACAGTTCAGATACGGCAAACATTCTGTGGTTTTGTTCTGAGGAGGGCAGAGGATGGTGGTGAGAGGTGACTTTTTTCCCTGGTATTAACACAGATTGAAACCTGCACACAGCAGGAAACATTCACAAAACCCTGAAAGTGTAAAATATAAAAACCCCATTTCTTATTTAGGGGCTTAAATAAAAGTGCCCTGATTTCCTGAGATGATTTCATAACACATCTCCTGCACCTGGAGTTGCAACTGCTCAAATCTTCCAAAAAATCAGGAAACTTAGATGTTTAAGTATAATTTTATGACATTAACTGCAGGTAGCCATACTTAAACAAGCTTCACATGGGTTCCTATAAGAAGCAACTGCAGCTTGTCTCAGGCTTTGACTAACACAACAGTCATTCTTCCACTTACACAGAAGAAACTGATAAACTAAGGCAAATAAAGACAAAGCAGGCAAGGATAGGCTTAATTTAACTATATACTATTTTTTTTTTTTTCCTTCAGTAAGTTAGTTAAATAGATTAAGAAACCTCAGCTGGACAGGGATGGTGACCCACTGTGCAAACTGCTGACATTCTCCTGTGGAAATCCACCAACTCAAGTGAGATCTGCTTCCCTGCTCTTCATGATGCCCCCAACTTTGTCAGTGCATGGTAGCTACAACTGAAGAGAAGTTATGTGTGAAAATAAAAAGGAAACAGGAGACACTCTTGGCTAGAAAAATCAAGAGATGAAGTCAAAACAGAGCAGACAATACATGGAAGAAAGGACAGAGGTTTCAGACACATAGGTATCATACATGTAGATAATGGTGTCTGCCAGAACAGCTGAGGAGGGAAAAACAAAATAATGTAAAGAGCCTGCGTAACACAGACCCAAAGATGGTCTAGCAGAAGTGAGACAAACAGGTCAAGAGGTAGACAAACAAATCTGCCAGGCAAGAGAAGGGAGTTTTCCACTAGTTACATATGGTGCCACAAAAAAGAGAGATTTCCAACCAAGAATTCCAAGAACAAAGCACATCAAACACCTCAGCCTAATCAGTAACCAATTTTGGTTGGGTTTTTTTTATATATATATACCTTTAGCAAGCAGAGTAGTATTATAGAAAAAAGAGTACCTGATGCAGTAGCATCATAGTTTTCCCCTATATGCAGAGATAGTGCCTCTCTTCTGGAAACTCTGCAAGCAGAGAGATTCAGGTGGCTGGGAAGATGACATTTGGAACAGCAGGAACCCAGTGGCAGCTACAGCATATTTATTGGAAAGGTTTGGTCATACCCAAAGCCTTCACATAACTCCACTACTTCCTCACTCCTATGGTTCAACCAGATAAACCATATGTTGGATACTGTCACTGAAATGGGTTTAACATTCCTACAGTCTTCCCCAGCTTTCAACTCCAGGCCTCTGGGTTGCACGTAAAAGATACCCTCATAATTTAACTCAGCTCACGGACACTGAAACAGGTCAAACATTTGTCAACTCATTTTAAATGTCTTTTAAAATATTTCCAGAACCACTAAATAAGCCCCCAGAGAAGCATGAACAAATAGTCAGAGCCTGCTAAAGAGAAGCGGAAGGATTGCTCTCTCCCAAAAGGGGATAGTCAGGACATCTGTTGAACACTCCAGGTTTCTTTCCTTTCTTAAGGTAATTGTTGACACAGTCCCACGGTCCCACTTACGCTTTCAACTGGAAAACTAGAATTCGGATACCACCATAATTCATTGTTGGACCTTTCTACCCCTGAATTAAATGAGTAATTAACACAGCTCCTGGGACCATGGTTGGATTCTTTGGCACTTTGCATTTAGTTGAATTGGAAGTCTCTGTAGTCCACAGCAAGGAAAAAATTCCCTTACCAGGCTCAGTGCAGCAGAACTACCACATACAAGGAAGGGAGTGGGTTTATACCATCAGTGGTGGTGAGCGGAAAGTCACCAATTCAACAGACTGCACATGACCCTTCTAAGAAAAAGAATAGTTTCGCCATGGCCATGTCTGCTGCAGCTCCAGATTCTGTGATCACCCACGATGAGGGTGTGACAGACAGGGGATCTACAACAGTGGGGACATACCATGACAGGTGGCAGAAATCCCAGAACAAACAAAGCTGCTCAGGAAAAACATGTCTTTTCCTGTGCCCCACTTGTGCTGAAAACAACAAATTAGCATTTCTACCTCCAACAAACTGCTGCCTTCTGTGAAGACAGCAGGTGTTGTTCTGCACTGAAGGAAAAAAACCAACTTGTGCGTGTGTTCTCCTCCTGTCAGTGAATCTAATGATAGTAACAGTTGCCATATCAATGAATGAGGAGATACAAGTTTTCTGCTCTGGCAGAAAAAGTTTGCACACCCTCTTCTCTTCACCTAGTGCCCGGCACTCAGACACACAATAGGCCACAGAAAAAAATAGAGAGTACAGAAATAATGGTGGAGTTGGACTCAGAACTCCGATGAGTTGATCTGAGCAAAAATATTCACTTCAAGCAAGCTATGATACAGGTGCCTCAGGAGTCAAATATGAATGACCCTGCTTCTCATGATATCCATGTTTAAAAAAAGGGCCCTGCAAACCCAAAGAGCTTTGCTTAGAAATGAGAACCTAGCTGATGCAACTTTTGAATTTCTAATAAATTCACAAACTTCATTCAATAGAGCTGATGTTCTCACCCAGTTCTTCCCTCTAAGCCCTGTAATCAGCTTCAGCATGGCCATGATTTGACACCAGCTGAGACACACAGACCCCTAGTTAGTGGAGTTTTATGTAAAACCTGATGCTCAGCATGTAAGCAAAACATCAAACTGCTCAAATATTTGTGAGTGTTGGTGACAACATGTCAGTTTGTCTTCTAGAGATTCTGTCAAGTGAAAATTGCTTCTGCACTGTAGATGGGTGAAAATCTAGCCTCATGCCAGCAGGCAATCACCAAAACTGAGTACTTTTAAAGGAAATGAAGAACCAGACAAAAAATTTCCTATTATATTCATGTTCAATAAAATAATTTAAATTGTGCTACAAGTTCCCTTCTTATAAAAGTCTTGTGCATTCATATGAGAAATCAGGATCTAGCCTTTGGTGGTTAGCTGCATCCCACAACAAATCCTGGAGCAAGCAAACATGTGCTACATCTAACCAACAAAGATAGTAGAGTGAGCATTGTTTTGAAAGGTTCCTGCTGCCTGGTGAGCTGTCAAATTCAGTTCCAACCAGAGAATGTGTCTTGCACAACTACATGAAAGCACTGCTCTACATAGTGGGAGATTATCTCTAAAGGCTGTCCAGTTCTGAACTGTGTCACAAAAATCACACCAGTGCTAATTCAAGAGGAGTTGATTGTCAGTAGGATGTGATCAACATTTCACACTAAATGTTTCATATACACAACAAAAATTGATACTTCTGTATTTGTTTGTTATGGTTCTCTCAACTGCTCCCTAATGACATGTAGTCAAGTGTTATATTTTGATTTGCATGTTTCACATGAATCATTAATGCAGCAATACAGAACATAATGCTGTTCCTAAAGCCACATTATGCTCCTGGAAATGGAGTGTGCCCATATAATGCTCATAACAAGGAAAATGACAAAAGAATGGGCATGGGCACATGCTTGTTTCACTTTCACAAGCTGCTGTGGGAAACGGCCCCTCATGCTTCTTTGTATTTACCTATTTTCATTTGTTTCTTTGTGTTTTGTTGTTTTGGGGTGTTTTTCCAAACAGTTTGTCTGCACTTACATTTGTTTTCATTTTTTAAAAAACAGTTTTGGGATGTTAAATGGACTGGCTTAAACTAAGTCAAACGGGTAAGTGTTAGGCAATCTCTACAAGATTGTTGCCATGTGGATCACAGACGGTAGGTTTTTGTCTTAAAAGATGTTGACGCATGCTGGCACAACCGAGCTAACACTTCACAGCGTATCCCCAAGCAGCAGCTGGTCCTAGCTTTTAAGACAAACCTACACATATTTTCTGTGTATCTCATTTCCCAGACTCGTTGCTAATGCTACAAATAAGATGACTCCATCAGCCAGGAAGGCCAACCAACTGGTCAAAAAGATAATTTACAGTTAATGTAAACCTACTCAGCAGGATTACCAGCATATTTATACACTTACAAGCATTCGTGAGTGGCATATGATGCTAATGGACATTAAAAGGAAAGCTGCATGATGAATGATGGTAATTAATGATTAAAGCATTACACAACACGTTTCTCTGGGAGTGCCATGTTAGTGTCACTAAATTAAGATCCATCAACCTGCAGCTTAAGAGGTCTCGGGGTTGCAAATCACTATTAAAAAAAAGGTATTTTTACTCTTGTACTTTTACTCTTGTAACCACACACAGGAATATTAATACAAGAATGAGGACAACTCCAGTTTGACAAACATATAAGTGTGTGCACGCGGAGCGTGCATATGACCCCTTTTCTGAAAGCTTTAGCATTTCCTGGCTTACAAATCTGCCTTCCCCTCTTAAAAAGCTCTCTTAAGACATTACATTAAAGCATTGTTTGCATCAGTAACTTTTCTTATATGTCTAAGAAAACATACTACTATAAATTTACAAACAGCATGCACAGTCTTTCCCTGAAAGGAAGGCAGTGACAGAAAATGTGGCAGGCTGGCCATTGTTAAGCCAGTGAGAGGTGTGAGTAAGGAATATATCAGGGCACAACCACAGTGAGTGTGACGCTAATGGCTAGACAGCAAATACCTGAGGATTACTCAACTTCTCCTCTGAGCAGGTCTGCTGGGCCTGGCTGCCGCCTTGTGATCCTTACAGTGCCCAATGCCACGCCAAGCTGTGCTCCTGCCTGGCTCCAGCTGCACTCAGCCTGGCATTGGTTGCTCCAGGTTCACAGGCTGCTGCCCACCCGGCCCATTACCAGTCCTGGAGAACTGTCAGCAGAGGGGAGCAGATGCCCCTATCTCAGCCAACTCCTTTTAGCATTTGCTGTCTCAGCCCAAACATGGTGCTTGAATTTAGTTGTATGAATTGTCTAATGGAACAGATAACATGCAGGTACATGTTACAGCCTGCCAAAACTGCTGTAGAACAGGAACCTTTAAGGAAGGAAATGGGGTGGACAGATGGACATGGAAGCACCTTAAACTGCAGCAAAACGATGAGCTAGAAACTGGTCAGTGACACTCCTTGCTTGACATAAGATCTCCAGGCGGTGACTAACAGCCTGCATAATAAAAATGAGGTGTTGGGTTTTTTGTTGCTGTGGGGGTTTTTTTGTTGCTGTGGGGGATTTTGTTTTGTTTTACGGGTTTTTTACTATTATTTCTTATGCATGTTCAGTCTCGTCACAGCTGCAAGCCTTAACAGACCTATCTGCCATGATTTTTAAATCCCATATATCCATCCTGTTTCTAGGAGGATTAGGTAGCACAGTGCTGAAGAGGCAAGCACATGCAAGAGGCAGGTCAGCATTAGAGCTTCCTAACACAGTAAAGATGTGAGCTGGTCTTACAGGAATCAGTTCATAGCCCAAGAAATCAATTTTCCCTGTCTCCTGTGCTAACCAGACAGACTTGCTACTTTAACTTAGTATCTACTGGAATGATGCTGATTCTACTAACCTGAGTAAAGCTAGCTGTTATAGCAAGAGATGCAGGTACTGGAAGAGTTGCCTTGGCTCTGAAATCAAAGTTATTCTGTGTATCAAATTACCTTTAAAAATAACAGAAGTTAATTTAAAACTCATACAAATTCAGAGAACACCACTGTATGCAGCTGCAAAGGATAAAAGATACACATACATTTCCCCAGCTCTATGGTCAATCAGGTTCATTTCATCAACCGTCTATAGCCTGAACATATTTTTCCATTCTCAGTACAAACACAGCACAACGTTTTCAGAGCATGAGAAGCAGCCAGTTAGAAAAGAATGAGAAACTTGAAGTGATCACTTGATCCTCATAAATGCCGCTAAAGCTGATTTCAGAAGTGGGCCTTTGTCTTCCTAATCCCAGTAATTCCTTTAATTGAAACTGCAGAAGTTGTCTTTTTCAGCCAGGAAATGCTAGTTCTTCACTCTTAAAGTGACTAAAAGGGTTTTTTTCTCAGCCTAGAAGGTATGTAGGATTTGCACAAAACACACTAGCTGAAGGACCAAGAAAAAGCAATGATTGAACAAAAACATATATGGAATTGTCAGACACTTCATTCTCACATATTGAAAAGCAGATGTAATACTGTGAAGTCTGTAAGAACGGGGAAGAAAAAACAAAAAAGGCAGGGATTTCTCCTGCCTCATTATTTTCCAGGGACTTAAACGAAAAAACTAGTGGTATTGAGTTGCTATGAAGAAGTGAAGAGGAATTATGCCTAACAGTGGTGTTCCAGTTACAAGAAGAGTAGAGGACAATTAGGAGTCACAGGTTCTGAGCTCTGTTTTATGCTCAGTTAGTGACTTTGAATAAAACACTTGGGGCCTGGTTCAAGAGAATATGGGGCCACTGAAGGACATCCATAATGTCAGTGGGACTTCCACATGGGATCTTGAATCATTCTAGGGCCAGATTAGCAATGCAAGAGCCATCATAAATGTGATGGTTTGCAAACAGCATGTAAATGTTAAAAAAAAATTAAAAATTCACCACTGTCAGATAAAATCTAATTAAGTCCAACAGTAGGAAGACTTATTTATGATTTCCAAAGAAACTTAGCCCATGGTGTTATACACTTTCCCAGCAAAGAATGTCACTTTATCCTGGAGCAGAACAACAAAGGGTGCACGGCCTATGTGTCAGGACACCAGTCAAAGGACAACTGTGAGACTGAGATTCTTTAAAAGATATTTGTAGTGGTATCTTTAAGATATGGTTCACTGAAAAAGAAAGGGTTCTCTAAAGAGTCTTTCCAATTACTTCTGCATCCCAAAAATAGCTGGGAAGAGACCTGAAGGATGAGAGCTGGCAGACTTCCACTTCTAAGAATCCAGGCCACAATCCACCTGCTTTAGGATATTTGATCATGATCTAATTGCAGCCTGGTGCTCGTAGGGCCCAGCTGATGATACCCAACAGACTGTATTTGTTTTACTCTAAGAAATTAATTAAGTCTTCAAAGACGGAGAAGTCAATGGATGTCCATTGGAGTGTACCAGTGCCACTTTAAAAAAGACTTTTGAAAGAGAAGTCAGAAAAAAAATGAAAATGCACTTGCTTTCATCCACAAAAACAGAAGGAGAGACAGATTGCAGATGCTAAAGAAATTACGATAATACAAATAGCAATACATTACACCAAAAGTACCCCATTATCAGCTGTATAACTGAAAAAGATGATTTACAGGTTTCAGTAGCACTACTCTAGATTTCAGCTGGTATAACTGAGACTGGAATACGGCCTGCTGCCATTAAATTGCACAAAGCAATACTCGATTACTTTTTTGCAAGCAGAAATACAGCGCCAATAACAGGTTTTTTCCATGTGCATCACTGTAAAGTGAAGTATTTTTATAAGGAAAATTTTAGAAAGCTCAGCAAGCACAGTAATGTGAGCCCAACTTTAAGAATAGAAAAGTCAAGGCATCAAAGTGAGGATGAAAAAAGGGGTAATTACTACTTTATCTCCAACTACAAAATTAAGAGAAAGCAGGAATGTAACTCATAAAGCCCTTATGAAAACATATTCCACAACTTAGTGCTCAGGCTCTTTCACTGTAGCCTCTTCTTGCTCAGTTTTCCATCAACTGGAGTAGACACAGTTGGTCATGGCAGTTGGGTGAATACAAGTGATTGCACCTTTCCAGCCTTGGAGGCACCAACACGTAAAGTAAACAGTTCAAATGATTATCAGTGCTTTTCCATTCCTATGTACTGCGATAAGAATTTAAGTATGTTACAAAGTTGTTACTAAAAGCAGCAATTATCTCAGCTGATACACAAGCATATTAAACTAACACTATCCTCACCTCATAGCTACTGTATGAGACTATATGCCAACTCTGGCAGGCATGACCCATCAGTCATCCCCTTAGGATTCCCTTACATATAACTTGGTTTTTGGTTTTTTTTTTAAGTCAGCAGTAGCTAAAAACCAGGAAGGCAAATGTCTGCAACTTGAAAAGAGACAGTACTATGCATATTAATCTAGCGGCATTGAGACCTGTCAAAAATGGCTTTATGCAACAGGAGACTCGCAGTACATGGGCAACTTCAGGCAGAGGCACTATTGTCTAGATCTAGAGATGCGAAGTTATCCACATGAGAATTTACTGAGCATGCCTAACTACTCTGCTGACTACCACTGAAGACATGTTTGAGCTTTTTTTCCCCCCATTAAGACCTTTGTCTTATTTCGCAGGAGCCTAAAACTTCCAATTTCTTTCAGGTTTGGATCATTTCAACACAACATGCACTATCTAACCAGAAAGCTACTCACTTGTACTTGTGCACAGCCTCATCTTGTACGAGGAAACTCTTAGAGTATTTGCTCTTTAACCTCACATCTAAAGAGGAAAGAGTCCATCTCCTATCACCAGTGCCCTGCAACATCCAGAACTAAGACCAACATAAGAATTACCAAAGGGCAAAATTCAACCAGGATGACCAAAAGTTTCTTTAATGAATTTACAGATTTCTACAGCTTTACTTCTATCAAAAATGTTTAAATGCTTCACCTAATCCAGTAGTATTTCCAATCCTAATGAAACTAGCAGAACAATGAAGAAGCCCCAACAGAATAGTTTCTTCTCTTTTTTTTTTTGACCAAAACTACACACCTAATTTTTGTGATTTTCATTGGCAAGATAATCAGCTGAATGCCTGAGACTTGAAAACAACTTGGTGACACCCCTTGAAGAGGAAGGAGTTGGGCACAAGAAACTTGTCCTACCCACTTACAATTACTGATAACACACCTTAAACATTATTTTTCTTTCTTCAGATGAAAATGGTTTAACCTAGCCTCAATTATAGCAGAAAAACCTAAAAAACACAAATAATTTGGTTACTCTTCTTTTAAAAAGCAGCAGGGAAAAGCAGAAGAGTAATAACTATGCACACTCCAAAAGGTATTACATGTTGATGTCTACCCCATTAGCTACTTCTGATTTTTAATTTTTATTTTAGATACATTAATATTTTTCCTTTCCTGCAGAACAGGGAGGACTGTGAAGTGACAAGACTTGATTTGAACATCTTGAATGAGTGAACTTAACTGCATCAATAAGGTCACGATATAGGTCACTAGCAACATCATTTTCACTAGGCTGGCAATAAGTTCTCAGATTTGACATATGACTTCTCTGTCACAAGATGTTAATTATTCCCACTGAGGTAATATGCAGGCCAACACAGAGAAGTGCATATTCTCTTTTGATTTATTAGAAACTGTATTAATTTACAAGAATAAACACAGAACTCATTAATTTCAAATAATGCAATTTAACTACACTGAATTACACCTATTCCTTAGCTCTACCACAGAACAAAAAGACATCAGGTATAATAAAAACCTGAAAAGGATTAAAATATTGAGTCAGGCTGGGGACTATTGCCTTTTTTATTTAATGCATGCATTGTCTATTACGAGCAATTTTCTGAAGGCTATTGCTCTTGCATAATATGCTGTATGAACATGCAGAGGGTGGGGTCCCAACAGCCCCATTCTTTTAATTCACTGAAGTGGAAACAGTCAAGAACAAATGGAAAGCAGAGATCAATTGCTCCCACTGGTGATGTCACCAATTATGAATTCTGTGGAATTAAAATGAATTTACCATCTTGGCTGTGTTATTATGGTTACATTGTGTAACATTATGAAACGCACATTCATCTCATATATAAAATTAGCTGAAATAAATGTATAATTTTTCTCCTTTTGAAATACTGTACACAGTAATGATACTTGATCTGTTCTTGCAAGATGTCTCAGGCTCACTTTTTAACTAGTCACAAAACAGCTGTCAGCAGTATCAGGAAGCAAATTCAGGAAAAAAGGTAAAATTCATTTAGCCACACATCAGCAACATCTGGAGCAATCTTGGAGAGCCACCAAGGAATCTAACAACCCCATTCTTCCACTAGTCTACTTCCAAAGGTGAACTGCCTTGCTTTCAGAGGTGTAGATTCCAATATACAGTGATAAAAGAAGAGACATAAATTTGGTATTCAACTTCAAAAGCAAGCTACATAACTCAGTATTATAAGTATCAAATAAGCAGCACCATCCTACAGAGAATAAGCATCCAAACAGGAAAAGCAAACATTTTGTTATCCTTTTCCAACAATATTCATCACCCAGTGTTATATACTAACAACCAGACCATGAGTGACTGCAGCTGAGGGCTAGACACATGGCAATCTCCATTGTGTAATAAGGCCTTACAGACTTGGGGTAAGGAGTAACCTTTTTAGCCACTCCAAGGAAATTCAGCAATTCTTATTGACCACAGCTTCTAGACAGCTCCAAAGTAATTTTTTCTTTTGCATTTGTGTAAAGAAAAAGGCTTCTTATAGACAACTGACACTCCAAATTTGCCAAGTTTGTGTTTGGAAATGAAAGAGAGATAAAGTAAATACTTAATTGGTCTTAATAAAATTTGGGAATGGAAATTAGGAAACATGTGACTATTCTGCAAGGTAGCCTAAAAAAAAAAAAAAGGCTTACTTGCATCACCAGCTCCTAGTAAGTAAATGAGTGCTATGGCACACAGCAAGCAGTTCAAGTCACAAGGGCCTCTCACATTATGTCGATACCAGGCACATACTAAACTTAAGGAACAGCATTACAAAAGGAAGAGAAACTGGGAGAGACAAAAGGAAGAAATAAAACTCTACAAAACTTTAGACTCAGCGAGAAATAAAAACTCCTAATAGCATGGGAGAAGCAAGGAAATTTCAATAAATCAGAAGGAAGGAGCTTTTACAGAGTGGAAAGAGGTTGCAGATGGCATAACATTGGAGAGGAAACCTGCATGATCAGGACAACACTGCACAGTGACACTTTGCACAGCCTGGACAGAAAAGACAAGCACATCAGATTTGGTTAGAAAATCAGTCTTTGTACAGTCTACTAAGACAGCACTGATCCACCGCACTTAAATGGAAATGACTGTACTTTCTGATGATATATGAGTGTTCAGAAAATAACTTCAGATAGACTAAATTCATTGATGGGCATCTAGCAGCATTGAAAACCTGCTTCTCATAACAGCATTTCATTCCAACAGGCAAAGGACAGATAGTGTCCCTCAAATACAGTTATAGGTAGCATTTTAGGAAAAAAAAAAAACAGGTGAGCCACAAAAAGGAATGCTTCAGGCACTTTCAATCATTTTTCAGCAGTTCTGGTTAACTGGGAATGTTGTAGTTGACTGGAATTGTGCAAATGTACTGTCCATCTATAAGAAGAATTTGAAGGAGGATCCAGGCAACTACAGGTCTGTCAGCCTGACCTTAGTGCGAGGGGAAGGTCATGGAGCAGATGGTCGCGAGTGCCATCACACAGCACATGCAGGACACCAGGCCAGCAAGACCAGTCAGCTTGGGTTTATGAAAGGCAGGTGCTGCCTCACCAACCTGATCTCCTATGACAGGGTGACCCACCTGGAGGATGAGAGAAATGCTGAGGACCTAAGTAAAGCCTTTGACACTGTCTCCCACAGCTTTCTCCTGGAGAAGCTGGCAGCCCATGGCTTGGACAGCTGCACTGTTTGCTGGGTAAAATTTGTCTGGATGGCCAGGCCCAGAAAGTGATGGTGAGTGGTGTCACATCCAGCTGGTGCCCAGTCACCAGCAGTGACCCCCAGAGCTCAGTTTTGGGGTCAGTCCTGCTTAACATCTTTATTGATGACCCAGATGAGGGGATTGAGTGCACCCTCAGTTAGTCTGCAGATGACACAAAGTTGGGCAGGAGGGTTGATCTGCAGAAGAGCAGGGGGATCTGGACAAGCTGAAGAGATGGGCCAAGGCCAATTGTATGAGGTTCAACAAGGCAAAGTGCTGGGTCGCAACAACCCCCTGACAGTGCTACAGGCTGGGGGCAGAGTGGCTGGGAAGTGCTCAGTGGAAAAGGACCTGAGAGTGCTGGCCAAGAGTAGCTGAACTTGAGCCAGTGTGTGCCCAGGTGGCCAAGAAGGCCAATGGCATCCTGGCCTGTATCAAAAATAATGTGTCCAGCAGGACCAGGGCAGGGATTTTTCCTCCTGTACTTAGCACTGGTGAGGCCACATCTTGAATCCTGTGTCCAGTTCTGGGCCCCTCACCATAAGACACTGAGATGCTGGAGTGTGTCCAGAGAAGAATAACAAAACTGGGGAAGCGTCTGGAGCACAAGACTTATGAGAAGAAGCTGAGGGAACTGGGGGTGTTTAGCCTGGAGAGGAGGCAGCTCGGGGGAGACCTTGTTGTTCTCTAAAACTGCCTGAAAGGAGGTTGTAGCAAGAATGGGGTTGGTCTGTTCTCACAGGAAGAAAGTGACAGGTCAAGAGGACACTGCCTCAAGTTGCATCAGCAGCAGTTTAGATTGGATATTAGGAAAAATTTCTTCACTAAGAGGGTGCTTAAGCATTTGAACAGGTTGCCCATAGAAGTGGTTGAATAAGCACCCCTGGAGGTATTTAAAAACTTGTAAATGTGGCACTCAGGAACACTGTTTAGTAATGGACTGCACAGTATTAGGGTAATGGTTGAACTCAATCTTAGAGATCAAACCTTAATGATTTTATGATCACACCTATCTAAATGGGCTGTACATCTGTTTGGACTCTCACTCCACAATTTAAAGACAAAAGATTCTTGTGAAAAGGCTGTTTTGCAAGACTAAGGTTCACCTTTCAAATTTTATTCTTATCATTTATATTGCTGTAAGAATCAAGAATCAGACTCTATCACACTGAATACATTACGGGACAGCCCTCTAACCAAGAGATAAAAACCTTAATGCAGCAAATTACACAAAGAGTGGAAAGAAAATGGTGATGAAATGTATGCCAAGAGAAAAAAATCTCTTGTCCAGGGTGCAAATTGAAAGAACCACCAGGAGAGCAATTGTACTTGTCTCTGCTACCTTCTGTTCCTAATCTGAAATCAGGAATATGTCTGAAGAAATACAAAACTGTGCAAGGAAATTATGTGCACTTTTCTAATCCAGACCAGCCATACAGCTAATAATAATAACATTCTTAAGGAACAGAATAATTGCCTGTCACGGACAAATGTGAACTGCCCTCTCCTGGACAAAACTGGAACACTCAAACATCTCATTAACCTGATTTCACACCTACAACACCAGAAAACATAACACTACTTTGAGCTCTGGAAATTCTTTGACGATAGACACTGAATTCTCTGACCAGAACCCAAAACTACAGGTGTCCCTGTGAAACCCAATGTAAGGGTTCATGCTCTCTCTAGTCTGACCCGAGACACTGTCAGGCAATACCCATCTGTTCATGGTAATACATAATAATGGCTTTTGAGCTATAAACTTCAAGTAAGTGATGGACTATCACAGATCCAAGACTTACTGAAGCTTGAAAGAACAATAACACACAGCCCCCCCAATACAAACACCAACCAAACACACTCACTGCTTGTAGCAAAATAGAGAGAAAAGGAGTTTGGGAAAACCCTGCTAACAGAACACATAGCTTGTCTTTGTCTTCCCTATAGCAGTGTTGTACAAGAAAACCAAGGTGACTATGCAAAGGATATTCAGAAACATCTTGCAACAAGGCCAAATCCAGCAAGCTGCTGAGTAAGTACCTCCCACAAGGTGCTGAGTGCCCCTGACTCCTGCTTCAAGCTATATCGCAGAAGCCTTGACACATTCGGACGCATGGAGGACACCCATTATTTTAGCCATTTGAAAGGAAGCCTGATTGATATAAGACACCCACAGGGGCAGTAGAAGATGGCTGCAGTCTGCACAGTGACATAGGAAGGTCAGAGGGAGAGGTAGGGGGACTACACTATGTCAGATTTAAAAAATAAATACGCCCTCCACCTACCAGAGCTTTGGAAATGACCTACATATCATTCTGTCAAATAGTTTCAGTGGTGATGCGGGCCAACCTAATAGCAGTGGCAGCAGCCCTGACTGGGACAGGGCAGTGGGGGATGCAAATGTGCAACAGAGAGAGTTTGCTTTTCCCTATATGCAGGTCTGGAGCTCATAGCAGCAGAGTGTTGTACTTGGGACCACAATA
The DNA here is from genome assembly GCA_013397055.1 of Pachycephala philippinensis. NCBI lineage: Eukaryota > Metazoa > Chordata > Aves > Passeriformes > Pachycephala > Pachycephala philippinensis. The sequence continues at coordinate 914,493 of VWZT01006521.1, forward strand.
ACAGATTTCTTTTTGCTACATTTTAAAAACATTAAGTAGCTTCCCTCAATTAAGAAGTTTTTAAAACACACAAATCCCCTATTGAACCCTATTAGTAGTGCATAGTTTACTAGATGTACAGAATGAAAGAAGCATTGCCTTCCACTAGTTAGTAAATATACCTAAAGATAAATTTTTTGCTTTGGTTTAAGAGGCTGAGGACGGGTAAATTACAGAAACAATCCTATAATATACATTTTCTGCCTAGAAAACCTAGTTTCAGAGTCAGTATTTCTAGAAATGTAAGTACTGAAACTGCACTTCAGTTGTCAGTAAATTCATTATCACATTAACTAGGTCTAAATTATTAAACCTTAATGATGTAGGTTCTCAAAATGTGTTGGGCTTTATTTTCTCACACAGAATCAATGTTAAACATTAGCAGTATAAATTAAGTAATACTTTACTGTGGCATGCTGCTGCTTTGAATTGAGTTACCCCAGGAAGATGTATATTCATGGCTACAGGCTCTCTTTGGCCTCCTAGCGAGGATGATATAGTTTATTGTAACAAATGAGCAGTCGACCTGTAATGACTTAAATGATGTATACATTTTTGCCAATGAAAATGTACCAGTGAGGACCTTTCTGCTTAAGGGAATGAGACGAAAACAGGAGCATGTACTATAAACATAATTTCCATGAAAGCCTGGGGGAGCATCTCCCTTTACACAGTTTAGAAGCATGGCGCATATCACAAAACATTTTAGGATAGTTAAATTAATAGAATATAGACTCAGGCAAATTTGGGAAGGATAATTTTTTAAAAAGAGTATTTCAGCTTTAACCCTGTGCTGTTTTTTTTTCCTTGGCATTCAATCTGAACTGTGCAAAAGACAGTTAGGAGACTATACAGTTATCATCTTGATGCAATTTATGGGTCCTTAAAAGAAGAAAGTATTTATATTGTGAAGTCATCGTAACTATTGTCACATATTATTGCTGGGCTTCAATTTCTTTTCTTGCTATTTCTTTTACACACCCAAGGGGCCTAAAATTCCAACAAGTAGTTTATCTGATAGTCTAAATGTTATAGCAGTGCACGCTTTACAGTGATACTTGAAATAGGGAGAGCAAGGTAAATATACATCTTGTATTGCTTTTCCAAGATGCCTAAAATCAGGCTGAATAGCCATGGATGCCAGCTCGTCAAAGCCATCGGCAACTACCACCAACACACACTAACAGGTTGAGAAGAACAAATCAAAGACTGATAATCCAGGCCACTTGCTACAGATCCCTTGACTAAACTGCAATACCCAAAGACTATCTCACCTCATCTGGAAGTGTAAAATGAATGCTGCATCTGCCCAGATACAGAATCAGAGACTACTGAACTGAAAAAAGATACATGATAAACTGAGAGGTGACAGACTGTAGTCAGCATGACAGAGAGCTGCTTTCTCCTCCATTGTTTGAAATACCAGGAGGTAAAAGAAATATTTCCTCTAATTATCATGATGTATGAAAGACAAGTTACCAGAGACAGATGACAAAAACTTACACCTGACCCAGGAAATAAAGAGAGAAAGGAGGAGACAAACTTACTAATGCTAGCAGTGTGGTGCAGTGCCGTGAGTGGGACGTGGAGATCCAGGTGTCTCCTGCCTCTGACAGTATCCAAGTGATCCAACATTCTCTCACATTTCAGTAATAATTACACAATGACTTTTCAACAAAATCTCGCTAAGCAAGACCTTTCAGTACTGAAAAGGCATCTTATTCTCATACATACCAGTCAGGGTGAAGAATAGATACACGGGGCAAGTTTCACCCCCCTTCAGTTAGAGGACAGAACTGCCAACACCAGTTGGACCAGCTGGAGCATAAAGATGATCACACCACTACTGTATATGGTGGTATATGATGCTCTTTTTTCCTGCTGGGATTGTGTATGTGATGGACCTTCATATATGAGACTGCTATTCCAAACTGCACTCAAGTAGGTCAACAGAAAATTTGCATCCCAGCCTTCCCAGGAGAGCAATACACTGTCAACATAATGCAACAAGTTAGACAATCACATGGAAGTTTAAGTCAAAACAACCACACACTCCACAAACAAAACTAACAAAAACCCCCAAAATCCACAAACAAACAAATGAAAACAAAAAAAACCACCACTACCAGCACCACCCTCCCCCCCAAAAAAAACCCCAAACCCAAAAAACACCAAAAAACCCCAACCAAACCAAAAAACCCGACCTAAAATCCGGGAAGCTCTGGGAAGGCAAAAGGAAGATAAACTGCATTTTCAGCTACTACCTAAAACATTTTTACATCTACTGCAAAAACTTGCAGTTGCATTCACATATTCTGAAATTACTTACAATATTTCACAAATCTGAATCACTGCCTTGAGTCATTTCACACCCAGATTCCCTTTTTCCAACCACTGTCAAATCTACAAATGACTGATATTTAGAAGTAGGAATATAAGACACAACCTTAGTTATCATCCGTATTACATAGTAGATAACACAGTAAAAAAAAAAAAATCAAAGAAACAACCACCCAAGAAAAGCTAATATGTTACTGGTGAGTTTTGCAAATTTCAGATTAATATTTTCTAACAGGTGCCTTTTGACTAGAGATCCATTTTCAGACATTTTATTGGTCTAAAGGCAAGCAATTTCTAGAAAGTTAACGGTGAAACAGACTAGTTTCAACAGTCTTATCCTACCTGCAATATAAGATTATGCTTTATGGTATCCCCAGCTGGCTTCTAAGGACTCAGATTTATGAGTCTTTTTTGAAAAGTTAGACTAGGTAGGGATGCTGGCTTATGAGAAGAGGGGCATTGGCTCTCAAAACAAAGATATCCACAAACATCTCGGCCTGGTACAGTACCAAACATTGCTGGTATATATCAAGTATGTCCAGAAATGCTTCTACAATACTGTCTGTTTATATCTGCACCTTTGCTACAGTATCTTGTAAAAATTACCTCGTAATAGTTTCTGTTTGAGATGAGGACTTTCTCATTCACGTATCATCAGAAACAGTTTGAGTCAAAGGCTGCTTTCAGTAACACTTGTCCTAAAGAAATTGGCTTAACAGAATTATGAATCAATCTACTTCTACATTAAAATACTTATTCAAAAAGAAAAGAAAATTGTATAGTGCTTTAAGAGTCTTCTACTAAAAACTAATGCATGTTGCGTTAAAATTATACTGTTTGAGCTGCAGAAACTACCATAGTAATAATGGTGGCCAGACACAAAATAGAACTAAACCTGGATTTCCATTTAAATAGTATGCTTACAACTGGAATTATTTGTATTTATATATTTCCTCTTGGGTTTCATTCCTGACACAGGGGATCTTTAGCTCCTGTAACCCTATTGCAGCATTTTTATACAACAGCAATTCAGGTACACACTATAGTTTAGAGAACATTTCTACCCCATGGGAATGAGTTTTCCACTCATGTAACTTTAAGGACATAGAGTGCTATTGCCTGCAAAGTAGTAAGTAATATAGCCCTTCCTTGACTAATTTGGTTCAACCATAGCTCTCAAATCTATCTGTTCCACTTGTTTAGTAAACTCACAAAATGCAGCAAATTGCTTCCCTTCTCCTTCTATCTGAATACTGCTCAGAGGACCACAGAAAAGGGTCTGTTTCTAGTTTCATATTAAAACTGCTCCATCAGTGCCAGCACCACAACCAGTAACGGCAGAATTAGGCTGGGCATCTCTTGAGTGTTTTTAGGTACCACGGCAACACAACAACAGTAGGCCTGGGTTTGAAGGTGTAATGTTACCATCTATTTACACAACCTCTAATAAACAACAGCTTTGTGCTTCCTGTAAAAAGGAAATTAACCTAAAGAATGAAAAAGGGGTTTAATCTATTTCTAAAGAACAGCAAAGGCTCCAAAGTTCCGTCACGATGACATCGCATCTGGATGGAGAATGCACACGTGCACCAGAGAGAGTGCTAAATCCAAAGTAACAAAAACTAAACACACCAGATACTAGGCCATCAAACTCAAACTATCATCATCCCCATACTACATATTCCAGAGAAATTAAACAATACGTCCAAATTTAAAGAATTTACATGTAACAATACTCTTTACTTCTGTAATGACCATTTCTTGAGCATACTGCCAGGATCCTGCTACATACAAACAAAACCAGAAAGAGTGTATTGCCACCAACCAATTGACCAGTTGAGAGGGGACCTTATTAATGTATATGAATAGCTGAATGGAAGGTGTCAAGAGGATGGATCCAGGCTCTTTTCAGTGACGCCAAGCAATAGGACAAGAAGCAACAGGTCGAAACTGATGCACAGGAAGTTCCACCTGAACATGAGGAAGAATTTCTTCTGCACACTGGAACAGATTGCCCAGAGAGGGTGTGGAGTCTCCCTCACTGGAGATATTCAAGAACTGTCTGGACGCAATCCTGTGCCGTGTGCTCTGGGATGGCCCTGCTTAAGCAAGGAGGTGGGACCAGATTCACCCACTGTGGTTCCTTCCAACCTGACCCATTCTGTGATGCAGTGACCACATTAAAGTTAACACATATCTCTGGAAAGCATGGTACCTCAGAAAGAGGTACTTCAGAAACATGAGGGAGACCACAGTAAGAGGCTACAGTCACCGCACACCAACCAGACCACCAATGGGCATCCCAGAGAGTCAGATACTGAGAAAAACAGTGAGATGTCCAAGACACTACAAAGTGTAGGAGTTGCATTTGGCTGACTCAGTTCTTACACTGCTCCCATTCTGGATTAATTCATTGTACACACAGAAACTGAAGTGCTGTAGTGCAGTCATAAGTGAGAGCAGTGTAACACCCAAGCAGACAGAAGGTCTCAGCCAAAAGCAGGGAGGTGTAGATAGCTGAGCATTTTCAACTGGGAAACAAAAGACATTATGAGCCACATAAACAGACATAGGAATGCCAAACGCCCAAACCTGTTTGTCATTGTGTCATTACATTACACTGAATTTCAATGTTCCCACTTTAAACTGTCCAAGATCAGCAACTTACAGAAATTATGTTATTAAATTTAACCATGTCATCCTTATTTAAAATGAGAAACTTTAATGTTTGGTGCAACTCCATCTGTCTGCTTTTGTTTAACAGAAATTTCTTTATGTGGCTAGAGGATAAATTCCATATCTTAACATAAGACAGAGAAAGTATCAACCTATTAACATAGTCATAATTATTGGTTCCTACTCTGAAACACACCATTACATCCAAGGTGTGGTGCTAAACTGTAGCAGGTTCTTTTAGGTTACTCCCAGCCTAGCAGAATTTCTTCAGGGACCTTTTCAAAGATCAGCTCTTCTGAACACAAAATGAAATTATGTTGCATGTTTTGGCTACTCACAGCAGCACCTTTACATTACGTATGGTTCTTGATTGTTCTTAGTGTGAGCAAATTGCAGAGCATACTATTAGGGATTTTCACTTTATGCGAAGGATAGGAATTTATTGCTGGTTTTATGCTAACACATTGGTGTTCTGAGTATTTATAACATATTGTTCCATTTGTTATTAACAGAGCAGTGTACTGGGGAGGGATTAAGAATCAATAAAACACTCTTACATCTGCATTTATAGTATTTAAAAACAAGACACTACATACATAGTCCACAGGGTTTACTCAGGGAGATGTGTTTCCTGAGCAATTTCTTCATTCTGCCTTGGGCAGGAAGCAGGTCAGGTGTGTGGATAAAGGGTATCTTTGGAGCGTGATGGTGAAAATAAAAGACATTTAGAAGCAATATAATCTACGGGTTGAAAAACGCTGAATCTAGAAGTTCTGTCGCACATCATTTATATGCTATGGGGCAATTTTTAAGAGCATTTGACTGCCTAAAGATGGTACATCATGGGATTCCCATAGGAGTCTCAATCTCAAACACCTTGAACTTCTCTCTGCACACAAAATTAGAGTAGCTACACCACAAACTGAAGCCACAAGTAGTTTGACAACCTCTGAGAGGCAATAACATTTCAAGCAGGTCTAATACAAGACCTGAGCGGGTGCAGAACCTAGGCAGCCTGCAAAGGTTGCATAAATATGTGAGTGTTTAAGCCAAGACAATGATGTACAAACATACTACTCTGTCTAGCTCTAAATTTTCCCAGTTTCCACACCAAACTTCCCTTTTGTCACCTGCATGGATGTTCTTATACCTGTGTTCCACCTATTCTGATAAACCCAGATTTGGTCTTTTCTGAGGCTTGTGGGTACCAGGAATTTCACTACTCACCACTTCAGAGACCCCTGCCTGCACTTCCTGTCGGGCTGTGCATCATCATGTTTCCTACCAAAGGGCCACACATTCCTCTTGCATGCAGCATTCACATCCAGTCTTTCTATGCTTCAGCAAGGCAAAGCAGCCACAAGTCAGCAGGATGTGTTCCATGTGTTTTGCAGGTTTCCAACTCCTATTGGGAGAGCACCTCAACAAACCTGAGCAACATGAAAGTGGCAGAATCTGCCAAAGGACTGTTCACACGTTTGCACGCCAGCAGCCACCAGGGAGTATGAAGGACTTTTGCATATTTTGCCCAAAGGCATTTTGATGGGTGAAAAGCTAGGGCAGAGAGTTAAGAAAAAGGTGTATCTGTCTGCCTCTACCCAAGTAACAAAGTACCCTGCTGAAATGCCCCTGCAGTTGTGTCTGGTTCCTCCCTCAAGCCTCAACTTACTCCTCACAAAATTTTATTTCCAGATTCAGCTCTCCCACTTCTCTACTCGCTTGCAAAAGACACTTTCCAATGCCTCTATCCCTGTTCACACTCTCTACCTATATCTTGCAGTGTTTCAGTCTTCTCGGCTCTATTTCTAAAAGAGAAACATTAACATGTTTTATTTCAGATGCACAGGTAATTTTTACCCTCATGCAGTGTCTGGAGTAAACCTTTCCTAAGGACTTCAGTCAGTCTGCAGGAACTGGTGATGCAAATAAAAAAATTATTTACTGAGAACTAGAAAAAGCAGATGCAAATGATACCAAGAAAGCACACTTGTTCCCAAGTGGCTGTACAGGAGCTACTTTATGTGGCTTTACTTGCAAAGGTGTTCACAGAAGTCAACAGCTCTGGACATGACAACCTGGAATATGGCTATATCGCAATAATCAGAGGACAAAAATTTCAGTCCCTTTGGTTAGAAAAAGCCATATTTGTGGGTGTGGCAGCAAACAGAGTCTATGTTACAGTTAAGTCCTTGAGTGACATTTCCCTTAGGGCCATTTTTTGGGCACAGAAACGTACTACTTCCTGCAGGTGCCAGATTGGTTTCAAGCATTTGTGGATGGGAATGCTAAACTACGTAGATAAATTTCAAAAGATGAATGAGCATCTGCACTTCAATATAATTTTTATGCAATAATACATGTTATTTATACACTCTGAAGGCTCTGCAAGCCAAAACATCACCATTTTGTCTCTTTTCTGAATGTATAAATAAGAGATAGGATTGTAGAGAAATTATGTTGGAGAGCAAAGGTTCATTTATCTTTTTAAATTTACTTGCATACCCTTTACACTAGGAAAAATAATACCATCCACAATTTACAGAGAAATAAAATCAGTCAGATGAAAGGCTTTATATAAAGTGTTATGGTAACATGTTCAAATCAGGTAAATTCAGCCTTTTTTAAATTCATTAATCCCCACTATAAACTAAACCCAGTTTTAACTCTACATATGTAGCAAACATGATGCAAAGGCAGGTCAAGCGAGCTGAAAACAAAGAACAACTGTTTCAAGGGGGGCCAAATATTTCTTTCACTTACACCAAGATAACAGCCAGGAGCTGGAAGTTATTGTTCTAGTTTTGCAGAGATTGAAGTTACAGCATAATCTGCTCTAAGGAAAGAAACACTTGCTCAAGCTTTAACTATCTAGCATGTGTTAATTGAAATACCTTTCCTAACACCATAGCTCATCTCTACTACGCATAATTAACTCCTGCACAAAAAGAACCTACATAATATACTTATTTATTACCAGCAATTACAAATTCACTCTTCTTATGTCAACTGATTAGAATTAACGTCCTTCACTTACAGCATTTGGAAGAAAATGTTCTGAAAATTTTTTGTAATATCAACTTGAATTTTTCTTTAGAAAAATAAATCCAGTGTTAGAAAGCCAGATCCCTCTGTCCTCCTCATAACCACATAACACCTCTTTCTTCTTATACAACCTAGTCTTTCAATGCATCACCCACTATGGTTTCTCTTTCATGTCCTGGGAAAACCCATCGTCTTAATGACTCAGGTGGGGTTACTGTTTTCTTGTAGCAGAGTTCAGACTGTGACAAAACCACCAGAACACACATGTTGTCAGAAAACCTAATCCAAATCCACTGACCTTAAAGGAGACATTTCAGTTTAGATAACAACAATTAAGTCAATAGTTACTCTCATTCTCTCCTAACTGCTCTCTCTCCTCGCATTTTTTTAACCTTTGCTTTGTCACACCTGAACTTAATAGCACCTTTAATGCAGAAAGAGCACTGGGATTTCTTACTTTCATAAGAGATGCCCTAAACTATTTGAAACTGAAAAATACACCAAATCCCACGTGAAAATGATAGGGTTTAGAGCACTTTTCTCCTTACAAATTAGAAAAGGAGAAATCACCCTGGTGAAAGAAGAACCAAATCAAAGAACACCGCAGTCCTTCCTAACCAGGATTCTTGTTTTTTCCACCATACAGACATACCAAACTTCTTTGCAAAGCAAAGAATCAGAGAAGGATAAATCAAAACACTCAACATTTCCTTAGATGGTCTGGAAAACGCCTTTTTCAACAGAAACAATTTTGAAGGAATCAAAGCTAGAATCTAGGTTTCCTGTTTCTCCAGTAATAAATAATAATAGCTGGTTATACTTTCTGCCATGTGATGCAATTCTTTAAACACCAGTTCTGGTATGGTCTGGTTAAAACCAGTACAGGGTGTTAAACTTCTGCTGCAAACTGCACAAATAAATAAGTGATGTTTAAGTGCATTGGGGGATGAAAGCTTTATAGATCCAGAAACATTTTTCATGTGCTCAGTTTTGCAGCACATACCTGCTTAAATCCTTATGGCAACATCACATGTAGCCACAGTCAGGGAGCTCCCAATCCACCAGTCTATTCCTGGATCTTTTTTTTCTCTATGCGCATTCCTAGTACCAAACAGCAGAACCAAAGCTTGATAAAATGACAACAGAAGATAAAGCATTTCTTAAAACATAAACAGCCAGAAGCAAATGCAATCACATTCTTTCTATACTTACGTTTGGAAGGCAGTACATAAATAAAGTAATACTTAATTTAAACTACTGAATTGAGTTTGATATCCAGGCCTGGGTAAGCCGACTTTTGATGGTGACTTCTTTTTTTCAACACAGTAAAAGAACATCTATATGTTCACAATAGTATTTTAGATGTTTTGTTTGCACTAGTAAATTAGGGGAAAAATTTAAAATGCATCTGAATTAGATATCACCAGAGCAAATTTTAACTCTTAAATATGCCAGCTTGAAAAAAAAAAAAAAAAGAATGCTGTCCTTTCCAGGCTGAAAGAGGGAACGGAACTGTCAGCAGACAGGAGATTTTCACTGGTACAAATGCATTATCCAGAGTTTCTCAGCTAGAGCCCATTCGAGCCATGTACCATGAAAATAGCTTTTTCCCCACCCTGAACAAGAAAGCACTTCTTTATACTAGATATTAACCTAAGTTGAATAATAAAATTTAAAATGTAACTGCTTCTCTGGGTGCTCACAGACATCAGGTGATCACTTGAACATATCTTTCTAATACATGTCAAGACCATTGCACATTGTCGTGACAACCCAATCAGGAATCTGTGGAATGGGTCAGCCGAGGCTCCTGCCACCATTCAGATGCCCAAACTGGGAGGCACTCTCCAGGTAAAGGATGCCTGTCCAGATAGGTTTGATTAGGAACAGTGATGGAAGGAAGAGGAAGTCCTCTTTTAGCCCGATGAATATGCAGAACAGCTTTTGCACTGATATCTCACACAAAGGCAGCACAGCAGAGGAACAAAGGTCATACTAACATTTACAAGGACTGTTTTGTCTAAACTGTTCTTTCTTAAATTTGGGAAGAGTGTGTTGGTAGGGATTTTTTTGTCTGTTTGAATTACACATGCCCATGAAAGAGAAGAGATGATGGAAAATAGATATCGCTCCTCTTAGAAATACACGATTTCCAACCCCATCAGGAATTCTCTCTATAATTTTGCAGTAGCTATGAAAAGATTACTGCCTGCATTTTGGTTAAGGAGCTGAAAGCAGCAGCAAGCAAGACTCCAATCCAGCAAAACCATCTTTTTATTATTATAGGGATTTCTAGTGTGGGAACAGTAGGAATTTACAGTCAGTATTGACTATCCCCTAAGTGCTACCATTTAGATAAGTTTGTACTTAAAAGATAATACATGCTGAATTGGATCAGTAACTTCTTGTCATTCTACTTCACTCACCCACACATGCCTTTACATCTAATTTCCAAGCCTGGGAAGAAGGTTACAAGCTTAGCATGCAGACAGGAGCTCCTTCTCTGGAACAGGGTATGTACAGCTGAGCACTTGTTGTGGTCACCACACCTTCAAAATCTTCAGACATTATGAGACAGGTACATCTGTGGAAAACTAGACTTAAGCTAATCTGAGAACAGCCTTGTTTTAGCAGCGTGGAGGCTGATTCACTCTGTTTTGCAAGCAGGTTTCACATCCTATGCCAAGCTTAGTGCTGCTGTGGTCAGATTACAAACACTTCAGCTGGCTGCTTTGAAATCAGTTCATGCAAGCTCTTCATCAGCAGCTGCCTCACACCCCACCGCTTTGACAAGTACTTCACTGCTGAGAGGGGACATTGCCCAGGAACTCCTGGGAGCACAGGGAAGGAATGTGCTAATGAAACAACAGCTCAGCCCAACCCGTGTAACATGAAGATCCACTGAGCCGGCTTCACCCAGGGAAGGTGCAGACAGAGCAGAGAGCAGAAACGACACTTACACCAGTCTATGACACCTCTGCAGGATGCATTATGGCAATCCCAGGTTTTTTGTCATCTCATCATCCCTGCTCCCCACAATGTCAGCCCTTTGCTGGGCTAGAGCATCCCCAGTACCACAACAGCCTTGCCTGACATCCCCCAACGCACTGGCACTGCCAATCCCTACCACTCTTTCCTCCTTTACAAGATACAACCCACCTGCAGCCCTCCCTTTGACGATGCTTTCATTTGATTATAAACTCTTTTGGGCAAAGATGATCTTTTATTATGTGTTGGTACAGTGCCCAGAAAAATGGAGTTCTGATCTCAAGGCACTACTGTAACATAAATAACAATAATTCACTCCTACTAGCCTTCAGTAACTCCAGGAGTTTCACTGGGAGATGGCGAGTCATGCTAACATGCCTTTCTACAGCACAGAAATAAATCATTTTTGCACATTCCAGTATTTTGGGGAGAAAGAGGAAACAGAGAAAATGCAAAATGAATCTAAACCACATTTGATTCTTTAAATCTATAATAAATCTAAATGATTTACCAGAACATAAAATTCTCACATGCGGAGTCAAGGACTGAATATTCTATTCATGTGCAAGAGTCATTTATTCATTTATAATTAGATAAAATGAACTGCAATTTTTTAAGAAAAAAATTTGCATGTGGCAACAGTAATGTATTACAGAAGGGTGGCACTTTGTTACCATCCATTTGTTAGTCAGGACACTGGAGCTGCAATTTAATAGACAAGAAATAAGTACAATAGAGGAAGGGAAAAAATTAAATTCCGCGTGATCAGCAAGGTTTCGAACAATCGCTAGCCAACTGAAGTGGGTGCCATATCTATAAGTCATTTTGTTTTATAGGCCATTAGGATCTCCTGAGAGAGGCTGCATGGAGACCGCTGCTTTTTGTTGAAATTAAAATGTCAGAGAAAAAGAAATAGAACAAAACAGGGAATCTGCAATTAATTACAAGGCCATAAAAATTCAATAATCAGGAGGCAGTGCTGCTGTAGGCACAGCGGTATCTGATTCAGGCTAACAGGAATGGAATACATTAATCTTTTCAAATTAGTTTTTTAATCTGACGGGGATATATAGTGACGTGTTCTTTTACTGTTTGAGCAGAGCTGCTGTCTAATATATAATGCTGAGTGTCTGGAATTAGGACATCTATAGCCGTTTTGTGACTACAACATTTTCACGGCATTTATTCAACCCTATCTGTACACCTGTCCTACAGTAATCAGGCAAAACATGTTCAAAGTTCATATCCTAGATACTGGTTATGAAAAAAGAATTAAAATACTGGGATTAAGACAAAATAGCAGGTCCCCAAAACAAGCTTGGCTCGAGGCTGCTTAAAATGACAGTCTGCTCTTCAGGATAAATCACTAGGCTTTGAAACTGGCTTCCCATTCCTTGTCTACATTGAGTTCTCCCTTTTTTTCCCCCCCCAAAGGTGACTTGCAAAAAGACTGTCGTCATGCTGCCATGTTTTGCACCCTTTAGTCCTATAGAGCAAAGCCCTAAGAGTTTCAGAGATTACAGGACTTTCTTACTCTTCCCATTAAATACCCATGACATCCCTCAGACCTCTTCTCCTAGTAAATGCTTCACCAGTCTTCCTAGCAGCCCTTTTAAGGAGCCAAAAAAGTACACTACAGAGTCTCACACGCTACTTAAACACTCAAGGTGGATGAATGCTTACTGGACACCAGTTATCCAAAGCACATGTTCAGTCTCAGAGTTAGAGGAATATACAGAAATTATTTGACACTTTTTTTTTACAAAAAAATCCTTTCCTATTTGTGGCTAGGCTTTACCGTCTAATTCGACTGAAATTACATTCTGGAAATAAAGACTTTGCTATTAAATGAAAACCCAGGAGTCAGGTCCCTCTTTCTCCACCTGCCCAAAGACCTCTTTTTTTTTTTTTTAATTACATAAAAGCCACCAAAAGCCTACTTCTACATTTTCTCACACATGATGCATTAGAAAAAAAAGCACAGAAAATCCTCATTTTACATCGTTCATAAATCACTTTTCATGTTTTATAAGAGTCTCTTAATATAGAATCACTCTAACACTGCTCTATTGAAAACACCAACATGATCATCAAAGCCTACTGGCTCAAAACTTTCCTGTAGGTGACTAAAATCATTGCCATCCTGTTTGTCCTGGGTGCACTGGGCACACTCATTTTGCTCCATTTGAGGTCTCAGTCCTGTCAGCACACAAGGAAAAACAACCTCCCCAGGTGAGCATTAAATGTCTAAGCTCAGGTTGAATTAAGACTTTACACCTTTGGCTAATTCCATTTTTAGTTTACAGATATTTTTTTTTTCCAATCAAATTCCAGTGCACTCACTTGATGTTTTTCAATTTTTCACAGTTCCTCGATGTAAAGTAACATCATTTATGCATTCATTGCTTTTTCCTTCAAGGCAGAATAAATGGACATGGATACATTCTTTTCATGAATCCTTCAAAAGGATAAAGAATATGTTCATGTGGATGTAGATGAAAGAAAGGAAGAGGGAGTGAGAGAGCAAGTAAGCAAGGCCTAATACTTTGAGATAGGCTTTGCAAGTCAAAAGAGTTAGTAGTTCCATTTAGGAAACACATTCCAAGCATAGGAAAGAGTACAAAAAGCTTCCTGCAACAGGCATTCATCATTTCTTTACATCACTTTTCCTTTAAATCATGATGACAGCAGAGCTCTCCCTTCTGTGGTTAGTTTATCTAACACATTTTTCCTACGAGTGTATTCTGTCATATTTATGCACATGAGCACATCCACACTCAATTATAAGAGAGGGTACAAACTTACCTCCACTGAGGTCATCAAATATAATTATAACTGCAGCAAAAATCTTCCCCTAGACCTCCATAATGAATTGATCTGTCCTAGCCGTCTACTATCCATCAGTATTTAAAAAAATGCTTTAACAATTTCAATGCAAGGTGGCTACATTTTCTCATAATCTTCCCTTATCAAATTCCTCTCATCAGAATGGGTCCCAAGATGCACCTTTCTGACTACGAAAGCCATGTGTAGTGAGCACGTACCCTTGACAATGTTTAAACACAGCACCCATTCCATGTAACATCATCTTAGTCCCCAACAACTAGGATGTGTTAGATGAGAACACTGTACGTGACCAAAATTTCAGGGGAAATTCAGGTAGACATTTCCCGAGCTGTAGTACAGCCTGTAGTACTGTGGGTCTCATCACAGCTACAGTTATGCTGCTTCATGGGAGGCATTGTATAATGAATAGGCCAAGGAGAATTAACTGTCATGCTCACATCCTAAACGTGGCCTCACCAACTAAGAGGTAAAACCAGAGCTAGACAAACTGGCTTACAATTAATACATTAAAACATTTCTCTATTCATAAAGTGTAATGAGCACATTGAACAGAATATTACTGCCATAAATGTTAATGGCTCAAAATTATTTGCAGTATCATTGCTGCAAGTTGCCCACCACAGTGTTGAATACTCAGAACAAGCTGGCTCTCCCCGCTCATTCAGTTTACTTTTCAATCCTAATGAGACAAACATAAGCAATTGGAGAGACAAAAAAAAGAATGCTGTCAAATTTAAAATGCTTCCAATATACGACTACTTCTGTTTCAAGAAAAACAAAGCATGCACACAGCTATCATGGAAGGGGCCTCAATATAACAGAAACAAATTTATTTAAAAATCTGAAAAGGAACTTAAAATGTCAACCTATTGCACAATCGTCCAGCTCTGCTTGACACAGCATGACTTTGTCTACACAACACACTGACAGTTTTGAAGACTGTTTCACAGCTATGCAGCATTATTTAGAGTCAAACATTAGCAGCACTGAAAGCCAGGCCAGTAGATTTAAACAGCAGATACCCAGCCCTCAAGTGAATAAAGCTTTGGAGACAGTGGCTGTAATCTGTGCCAGTATCCTTACACCTCTGCTACTACTGAAGTTGCACCAGTGATAGTGACTGGGAGAACACTTGAAAAAAAACCCCTCTAACTTATATACAGCATCCACAAGAAAGTGTAGAATGGTTCCCTTGGCTCTTTTTTCCCAACTGTCCAGACTCTGAGGATAAACAGATGTCCCTTGAAACACGTCCTGTTGGCAAGAGACAGCAGCCTTAAATTCATTTAGGACAATGACACATTCCAGTGTAAATATTCATTGTGACTTATGGGGAAATTAACCATGCAGCTCTGATTAGCAATAACAGAGACACGAACAGCCAGTATCTACAACTCAAAATGGATATTAAACATACACTGTTGTTTCTCGCAGTCCCTTAATTTTAACAGAAAAGTAACACATCCTAAAAATTGCCAGAAAGGGAGAAAATACTTTCCAGTTACCTTTCATTCTGTTCAGCTAAACACTAAGTGTTTAAGCCTTGCTATATCCATAGGAATTACTATATTTATATACAGATGATAACCTAACATCTGTTAATATCAAAAGAAAAAAAAAGTTTTGAGTTTGGAAGTCTAGGCAGTCTTTCAGTTGTAAGACCCATTCCTGGTGCTATCAAGATTATTTTTTATGTAAGAATCTTCAAAGTAATGTATATGATCATAGTAGGATATCAAAAAAAGATATAAAAAGTAGAATATTATAACAAGTTGGTAAGAGAATAAGATAATGAAATTATGTTTAATCAACCTGAAAGCCTTCTACAAGATGACTAGCTTGGTAGATGCAGGAAGAGCAGTGGATTTTGTTTCTTGACTTTTGAAAGGTTTCTGACACTATATCCTTATAGACAAACTGAAGAGGGGCTAGATGAAACGGCAGTGATGAAGATTGAAACCTGGCTGAACCGCCTGGCTCACACAGTTGTGACCAGTGCATGAAACCCCGATGGAAGCCAGTCACTGATGCTGTAACCTCAGAGGTCAGCACTTGCACAGTGCTGTCTAACATCTCCATCAATGACCTGGATGACAGGACAGAATGCACCCTCAAAGTTTGCAGATGATAAAGTGGCAGGATGGTTAGACACACGGGACCACAATGCTGCCATTCAGAGGTACCTTGACATGCTGAAGAAATTGGTCAACGAGAATCGCATCAAGTTCAACAAATCTGGCGTGCTGTGATCGCTGTGGAGCTCCTCAGCAGGGATGGGGGATGGAAGGAACTGACACCAGCAGACTAGACCAAATCCAGGAAATGGCTACATACATGGCCACAGGACTGGAGCACTTGTTATCCACAGCAAAGCTGAGAGATTTGGGTGGGACTGTTCAGCCTAGAGAAGATGAGGCTCACGGGGGATCTTATCCATGTATATATGTATACAATAAAAGCAAGTAAAGATGACAGATCCAGGTTCTGTAGCATTCAGTGAAAGGACAAGACAGCTGGCACAAACTGAAATACTGCATGTTCCATTTAGCCACTTAAAAGCAAAAAAAAAAACCCCACCTTTTCACTGTATGGTTGATTAAACTCCACAAAAGGCTAAGTAAAGAGGTTTCAAACTCTTCATCCTTGGAGTTCTGCTTAACCTGACTGGACATGATCCTGAGCAGCCTGCTGTAGTTGACCATGGTTTGAGCAGGGACATCCTTTCCAACCTCAACTACATTGGCTTTCTGTGACTAATTCAGTATGTATGTATCATAAGGATGACTATTTGCACTATGATACCCAATACAGGGTCCAGCCATGAATGCAAGTTGAACATTAACATGTATATGTTGGGGGCAGGGAAGGGGAAATGGGGAAAAAATAGAAGTCTCTTCAAGACTTTGCTCAGCTTCTCTTCAAGAAATTATACATTTAATAAATCAGTTCTCTGCTCTGATAGCCTCACAGGATCACGGACAGGCAACAAATTATATTTCTTCAGCATCCTTTAGGGTATGAAGACATACACTTTAGCCTTCAGTCTATTAACAATATGGATTCAATTTCAGCATTCCCCAGACAGTCAGGAATCTGGAAATTGCTTTGCATATTCTAGACAGGTATCCTGCTGCATCAAAAAGCAGCCCATTCTCACCATATGCCTACCTCTGTGTAACGCCTCCTACAAAAGTACTCACTTTTATATAATCGTAACAAAGATGTGTGTGTTTTTAACATACATAGTCTCAGTCATTTGATGTGTCGTCATTTATTCTTTTGGTAGGCAAACAGAAGAACAAAGAGTAGATAAGCATGAAAGCAAAGCAGGCCAGAAGTCAGGTTTTGCATATCAGTGAAAAAGAAAGGGAATAGTAGAGAACACAGAACCCAGACTGGCTGGGATAACAGAAAACAGTCAGAACAAAACAAGTGAAAGAAACCCATCTCACATGAGTTATGCAGAAAGGCCAAGTATACGTACTACAAGAAAGTACACTTTATAAGCCTGGATGTCCCAAAGTGCCGATGTTCTGGGCATTCAAATTCAGCCTGTAGAACTGAAGAACCTCAAAATCCCATGACTAGAGAGGGAAGCTGGGAGTGGGGGTGGAAAAATAAAAAACCAAAAATCCCACCAGGACAAAGGTTGAGACAGAAATAACCACCCAAAGGCACTGAACAAGAACATAAGACAGGAGAGCTCAGCTCCATGAGAAATGCTGGATTGACATGAGGATGGAAGGAAAATGAACAAAAGTGAGTGTTCTGATAGCTGAATGGTTCTCAGAAGTCATCTCTGCCCAAAAAGTCAACCATTAAGTGTCATTTTGACACTCTGTTCAAATCCAGAAACCTTGTAGAAAACATTAGCTTCAACCTACTGAAAATTAATTTAAAATGCAGCCCATGTTTTGGCATTTCATATTGACGCAGCATGCCCTGTCTCTCTGTTTTACTCTCACATGTGCAATAGCAACACCAGCCTTTCAACGATACACCAAAATAACAGATGGCACAGGCAAAAGGAGCCAAAAATGCAGCACGAGACCTTACTCTGACTAGCTCATGGTGTCAAGAGATGGAGTAGTATAAGTACATCATTTACAAAAAAATATTTGGTTGCATGAGCCAGGAAACTTGTGACTAATCCATTGTCCTTTGAGCCTTTGCTAGGCTAATCACTATTTCTCTAGATTCTCAAGACACCTTGACTGCCATTCTCCACTCCCACCACTTCTTAATCTTGATGTGCAACAGCCTCCAGAAAGCTGCCAAGAATTGCACCAGTCTCTGTAACAGCATTGTTTGCCCAGAGCTTCCATTGATAAAATACTCCCAATTGCAAAGAACTGACAATCATGACGGTGAAATGACAGCTCTGATTTCTAGTCTTCTGCTCAGATGCATCTGTGGTTTGGCTGGAAGAGCTTGCAAAAGAATGTGAATCAAAAGGTAAAAGTGCTTTAAATTAAAGTGTTATGCTAGAAAGACAACAAGTCCCCTGGATACATCATTTTTTAGCCATTTATGCCATATCTAACAAAAAACTATGTAAATGTCTTGCACATTTCAGAGCCTCTCTCTTTTGGCTCCAGGAACAATAGAGGGAAGATGTTTCAACTCAGCTGCTGTAGATCAGCAACCCACCATTTCTGTGCAGCATTACCTTGGTGTTATCCCTACTAGAAAAACAAAAAAAATCTCATTGTTTTCACATGACACAACATACTGACTCAGCATTCCAACCACAACATGCATATTTCCTAAATGGCAACAAAGCATTCAAAAGAATGAATTTAAATTATTTAGAATACAAAGAGATAGAAAGGATGAGGGCAAAGTTTCTCAGTCTTCCCAGACAGCTAAGCCTACTTTGTCAAGCAGACTAAAATGTGAAGACTGTCTTAATTCTAATCGTAAAGCTAAGAGCAAAAGTTACAGCCATGAAAACACTCCTACACATGAAAAATTTGTGTGTTTCAAGAAGCTGAGGAATATTTGACTTTTAGAATTAATGAAACAAGGGCAAGATTTTCTTTGTACTATGCTGAAATCAAATTTTCAAAGCTTTAAGAGCCTCAAACATCTTTTGAAATCTACTCACTAATAACAGCAAACTGATAACTGAGAGATAGCATTCGTTGATACAACACCTCTGAGAACCAAGGGAATTGGGTTCAATTCTCATTTTAGGCACACTCTGTAGCCTTGGATCTGGTAAAGTCTCTTAGCATACCTGCACTTCAATTCTTCATCCTAGAAATAAATAGAGTGTTTTACTTTGCTGCCTGTGTCAAGCAATGGGACATCCATTGACAACACTGCCATTTTGAGACCAAGATGAGTCAAGTATGCATTTAGATAAAAGACTGAAAAGCTTATTATATGTGGATATAATTTCTCTAGGACATTCACACTGGGACTTAATTTACTCCTAGATTTTGCATTTATTAATTAGCAATATTTATGCCATTGAATTCTACAGGCAGAAATGGTCAGAGAAAGTTTCCCCTGTAATTCACTGCAGAAGTTCTTTCAGTACTCATCGTTCACAAACTGTATTGTCCTCTAGTCATTAACTCTTTTTGCATTTCTGATCCAGAAACCATATACAGATTATTAAAGCAAACGTTTAATTAGCAAATAAACAATGAGGAAATGGCAAAGATCTGCATGTATAGATTACAAATATAGTGAGATGAATCCACATCAAGTCAGTCATTACAATTAATTTTCACTGTTTCCCACTCTGTCTGGATGATGGTCACCACTGAGATAATTTGCTGTCTCTGATACAAATACAGCTCACCTGCACCCCAGTTCCTCATTAACGGAACAATACTGATAAATTGGAGGGAGATCAAGTATGAGCTATAGAAATGATTACGAGACTAGAGGGACTGATTTATAAGGAAATATTAAGACTCCAAAAAAAGTAACTTGGCTTACTGAAGATTAAGGGGACATACACACACACACACACACAAACATGATTAGGATCTATAAGCATCTGATGGGTAGAAACATCAGGAAGGCAGAAGAATGATTTACTTCAGTTGGAGATAGAGTAACAAGGAGAGACCGTTTAGCCCTAGCATCAGGGAGAAGCTTCCAGAGTGAGAACTGACTGGCTGCTGGAAGGCCGTGCTAGGTGTAACTCTTGATGACTCACACAGCAGGAGGAGGCTGGGCTGAGAGAAGAGTCCCTGCCACAGCAGGATACACAGCACTATCCTCAGTCTGTTCTGGTCTATACTAGGCAAGCTCAAACACTCAACATGGGCACTCAAAGCCACTGTTATAAGAATGCTACAGTGCTTTATTTTTTGCCCAGTCACTCCTACAATATTCCCCTGTGAGCTACCCACGGAGAAGTAAGCCTCATCATGTGAGGTGTTTAGAAACAGATTGGACAAGCATTAGAAGCTGTACTACAGGGGACTGGCCTCAGGGGACAGATTAGATGACCTCATGCAAATTTTTTTCTTCTCTCTAATTTATGCAGTCTGATGAATACTCATCTCTTACTGAAGGTTCATCAAGGGTGCAATGATTGCAATAATCATGATTTGATACAACAGTTTTCTTCCAAATTAGATGGCTAATACAGTCTTCGTCTCATTCCTGCCTTTCTCCCCCCAACTCTAATTAACTTCTCTGTGCAGTGGCTCAGGAATGCACATAATCCCTCCTGGAAGGGTTTTTCCCTAATCCTCCATGACAGGACTCACAGCATGCTGATATGGACTCCAAAGACAGATGATTTGGCGCAACTAGAGAAGCACACAGCAGACTTGCTGCAAAATCCTACCACATTCTGCTCTGCAGTGATGACGAGTTTGAGGATCACCATTTTTTGTTTGGTTTTCTTCTGTGGTTCTGAGGGTGAGGGTTTGTTTGTTTTTTAAATTGGCATCCAATTGACTTCTGAGTTCACTAAAGAAAGATGCCAGGAGCTGTCCAGTTGTGTGGGATTAACATCAGGCAGGTGGGGAACATAAAGGCACAAACCTTATGTTTTCAGAGTCACAAACTGAACTGCCATCCTGCCTTCACTGAACACCTGAGCCATATGAAGAATCCCAGTGACTCCAGCCACAGAAATGAGGCTTTCAGAAAAGCTGTAGCAACAGCATGAAACCACATAGAAACTAATCTGACCTCCAGTCTGGATGCTAACAGCTAAATTCACTCAAAATTATTTACTTCAATGATTTTGAGTGGAAGGAAATTAATGCAAGTTAAAAATAATCCACAAGATTCATACTAGAGTACCACAAAAGGCTGATAAAGAAAAAAATTTAAGGCAGAGTGGAAGGAACTACCTTCAGACTAAAAGCAAGTGTCACAGGTGAACCACAGGAAAAAAAAATCTAAATTAAGCAATCGAAAGTGACCCCAAAGACGATCAAGAGTCTGTTTTAAAACAACATGATAAAGTAGATGGAAGAGAGACTTGAAGATGACTGTTAACGTAAATGTCTAAAAAGTTGCATTTTAAATGTTAACTGAAAACAAACCACAATTTTTCATGAAAAACAAATTAAACAAAAAAGTTCACAAATAAACTGGGAGTAAGAGATTAGCAGGATGGAGCCTGCTGAACCTTGAGCGCTAAATTGGGTATCAAAGAATACCAGTAATAAATTAAGACTGTAGGTGAAGAAATAAAAATTCCACCATCCAGTAAGTTTCAGGAATCCAAAAAACATTCCTTATAAGTGACAAGGGAAATTGCACAACATGCTGAAACAAGTGTTAAAAAAACAAAAGTCAGAAATAAGAGAGCATACTTCCAATTGTTTATTCAGATTCTTGACTAAACAGTGAGAATCCCTAGTTCTAGATTTAACATTGTGCTCTAGAATAATAATGGATTGGGGTGTTTTGAACATTGGTCTGGAAATGGGTGGGTTGTCAGGTTTTGGACAGTTCTTCAAAAGTTCCATATGAGCTACATCAGAACTGTTCTGTCACTATTTAAATAAGAATCATAAAAATTTAATCGGAAGTTTTGAATATTCAAATTATGCCACATTTAGCACTGCTGTCATCCTTATCTGTAACCTGCTAGAAATGCCTAGAAATTACTATAGCAAAGAGGAACGTATGAAAACATGCTTTCAAATTGACAGGACTCTAAATGAATGATCTCGGGAAAGTCACTTGACTTTCTCTTTTCCCCAAGAAAGAACTGGATGAAAAGCAAAATGGCTAAATATACACACCACACCAAGCCAAATTTCCTGACATCAGAGCCAGACATGATGACTGATTGCATTCATCAATTCAAGGAATTCAGAATTTGGAATTCCTTCACAGTGACTCTCACCATGTCCAAAATATGGCAGCAGCTTCCTGGGAGGTGCTCAAGGGATTCAGTGTAGAAGGCAGACAGAGTGATATGAGGGCTCAGGGTGCAGAAGAAAGCTGTGATACAACCGGACTGGTTTGGTTTGGTATAAAAGGAGAGCAACTCTACTGTAGAATTTCACAATTTAATTAATAGCTGGTCATTAGGCTATTTAACAAAGCAATTTTGATCCATTATACAGATTTAGAAAAGAGAGTCAAGGTAGCTATTAAAAACATACTGTTGAACTGCTATAGATAAATCCATATATGAAAATAGCTGCCAATGACATCAGCCAGCCATTCTCATTTATACTCTGTTGCAAAAGCAAAATTCCTCCAGAAGATGCTGCTTAGCTCTGCCATCAGTGATTCAAAGGAGGGTCTTACTTCCAGCACCGAAAGAACCCAATTTAATTGAGTTTCACTTACAAAAAGGATATGTATTCCATAATCACAATTACATTTTTTACTTTTCTATTGGCCCAGCTCTGCACACCTTCTACTCTATCTAGACAAACAAAAACCATAAAAGGTAAATGACTGATATGTCAGTTTCACGTTTTAGCATGAAAAAGTGAAACCATTACAGACTTAATATAGACAAACACAAAGCATGTAGCAAAACAAATTAATTCCACTAAATTTTCATGAGCAGTTTTTCTTAAAGATTACACATAAATATAAAAATAACACTAAATAAGAGACATCCTACTAGAATGGTCAAAAATACCCAGATTTAATAAGAATTCATCACAAATAGCCAGCAAAAAGATAAACAATAAAGCATATACATTCAGGAGAAGTGTTCTAAGTGTTAGAAGTGGAAGAAAATGAAAGAGAGTAGAATGCTTCCCATGACATTAGGGAATAGTAACTATATCCTGTGCAGCAACCAAAATTCTTTTTGAAACACATCTAAATCCCCACCCAAAATCCCGCTCTTAGAGGATGACAAGTCAGAGAAAGAAATTAAACTGTCAGGCAATTTAAGACTGCAAGTTATGATTATCCTAATCAACTTAATACCCCAAACTAAGGAGTGTAAAAGAACACAGTCATTAAATTCCCCTTCAAAAGGGCCACGACAACATAAATGCATGATTTAACAGTCAGATAAAGATATAATAGCCATCTCATAGACAGAGAAAAAACCAGTGACTCCTGGGTTACTCTGGATTTGCAGTAGGTGAAGCTTAGATTAGAATCCACCCTTCAGTATATTGGCTGTTCAGGCATAAATCTACTTGAACTGAAAAATATTTATCTTCAGGAAACCACGGAACAGCCCTTAGAACTATGGATATATTTTTAAAGCCCTGTGCAGGATATGAGCAACATTGCTTCCTTTCATGATCTGCCACATCGGTCTCCTCTGCAGAGTTACTGTAAAAACACCAATGTGAGGTTCCATAGTTCATGCCTTTCAGTAACTTCAGATCAAATATAATGGATTTATAAAGAGAGGAAAAATATTTTTTCTCCTAGCCACCAACTCTGAAAACTCATCCCAAGCTGAGTTTGCTCCTCCAAGCCCCTAGCCCCTCCTAATTACTAATAATTACAAATTAAGGTGCCATTAAGCAAGCCAGGTCTCTAAGGTAAAATTCCAGTACATTCCCAGTGTCCCCTCTGGGCTTACACAGGTGAAAAAGATCCACAACAGGAACATACTACTCTATTCAGCACAGGCACATGAGGAGCCCAGTCTAGCTGCCACCTTCCCTCCACCCCATCAGCCTGTATTCCAAAATACTTCAATGAATGCTACTGAGAAACAATTGCTTTATTTGCCAGTTGGAGTAGAAAACCAGACTAACTTTCCCAAGAGCTTTTGGTTTTGATGACACTGAAATCGAGTAAAGAAGAATGTTCTACTGAGTTTTCAGATGAGAGAGAAGGATATTTTTTGCTGCTAGCAAATTGTATATTCCTACATGAATCCAGATAAAGCAATACTGCTGTACCTATCTTCACTTATTTCTGTGGTACATGAACTGTCCTGAAACAAAATTTTCCTGAGCAGTACAATTTATAACAAACAAGGAGCTTCTCCTTGGAGAAGGAAATCCCTGGGGGGTGGGGGGGGAAGCAGGGGAAGCCTCCCTTAATTTTAAATAAAAGGCCATCCAGCAATAATGCTGTTGAGGGCAGTACATTATGAATATAACTTGACTTATAACTTCTGTTACAAGATAAAAAGTTATGAATCAGATGATGAGCTGCAGGGTATAAAAATCTGAAAGTGATTGCTTAGTTGACACAGTTCTACTCTATCTTAAAACATGTAGAATTCCCTGGGTTCCTGCAGAGGAAAGCTCTTAAAGGATTAAGAAGTAGTGTCAGAGACAAGGCTATTTGTTCAAATTTATTTTCTTTTTAACTTATTTAGCCATTCAGGTTCAACATCTCAAAAAATAACTCATTACTCCTGTCAATATGATAAATGAGAACAAAAAGATGAGAGCATGGAAAACTAGTATGAAAGTAGATAGCTTGTATAACATGGGCTTTATCAGTAGTAAGAAAAAATTTTCATGAATCAAAAGTTACTTAAAAACTTTCCTGCTAGCCCCATGACTTTATAATCCTCTTCAGTTGGGCAATTTATTTATAAGAAGAGACACAGGGCCTTGTCTTATAGCTCTGTCTGATTAGATCCATCTTATAGCTTCTCAGTAGTGTGATATTACAGCTAACATTGATGAGGGAATGTTAAAAATACTTTCAAATATCAAAAAGACCTTCAGTCAAACAGGTCTTTACTTGCATGATATAAACATGAACAGTTGAGCAATGGAGCATACAGTGTAATTTGTGGCAATGGGAATGACACAGAACCAGAGACAGAAACTTCAAATGAAAAAGGAAGAGGTGGCTTTCTAGTTTATGAGTGTAAATATTTCTCAACAGCCAAACATTGTTGTTTCTTATCCAAAACATCTGGAAATGAGATACAGCAATCAAGTGCTAAGCACAGATTCCCTGGACTAATTATGCCAGACAACCTGACATCCAACCAGACTATGAATTTCACTGCAACAGGGACTGCTACAGAATTTAACACAACCTGCTGTTCTTTCACAGACGCTAATGCAGGTCTCTATCTAAGGCAGTATTTAAGATGTGCAGACAATTGTGTGTCATTACACAAGATAGTTTAGTGAGATATTCATTACTAGTGGGTCGTCATTCACTTTATCAAGGCAAGAAGCCAATATTTCTCAATGTTCCTGGGAGGCTGATGTTTTCTTTCATTGAACAACACATGCTGGTGCAAAGCTGTAAAATAGATGGTTCCTGACCTAACTCTATAGGACAAGGTAACACAAACAAACTTTGGTATACTTGCCAAGCACAAATATTTTTATTCTTGGGGTTGACTTTGTACAGAATCCTGGTCCTATAATAAATTCAACTTCAGGACATGACTTTTTGAATGAAACCCAAATCTACTGTTTGCATTGGAAGATTCTAATTAAGCCAGTCATCTAAATGGATATGATTCAGAACTGAGACCCAGAAAAAACATTACTTTTGGTTAAAAGCCATGTCATCATTGGGAGTTCCAACCAAATCAGCCAAAAACTAGTTGAAAGAAAGATGTCTTACACTATGAAGCGAACTGAAAGGTATCAAAATAATCAGCTACACCATAATGACTGGAACATTGACATTGGTTTCTGTGATCTAGAGTAACATCCATCAGCTCACGTGCAGGTAAGCAGAAATTTTGGCTTTCAAAAAGTATCACTAGCATTATTTTTGCAACAGTCATTAAAAAAATCTTCTCACATAGAGAATCAAACCAGTCACTGACTGAATGGTCTACTTGACTTCAGTGGAAACCAGGCCTGAGCAAAGACTGCAGGAAGAAACCACACCATGTTATAGTGAAGAGAATGAGCAGAGAAAACAAATGAAAATTTCAAAGAACATTTGCAGAGGATTTCCAAAATAATAGAAGGAATTGGAAGTTGGATGTGCAAGTCCCCTGTACCGACTTTGAAAGGTTATCCCTTAAGCAAAAAAACAGTGACCTAGACAGGGCTCCAAACATGACACACGTTGATTCTGGAGAAATTCAGGAAGTCATGATCCACACTAGATGGAAAAGTAACTTTTGATTTGACAACTTTTGTGTTTTCCAAGGTGCCAAATTCCTGACTAATTCATCAGAAAACATTATGAGAAACCACTATCAGAACCTGGGACTATTTTTATATTATATCCTTCTTCACACACCTTTTACATGTACTTGGAATTTTAAACATTGACATGGCTCCTCTGGGACCCTTAAAAACTGGCAAGAATTTCTCAAACATGAAAAAAGTGGGGAGTAGGGAATAGGTAATGCAAAAGATTCCTCTCCTGTTTTCCACATCTGGTCTTCTAAATTTTAAAAGATGTTTAACTGATTGTTTCCAAGCTGAATAAAGTAGGACCCATTCTCAAATAAATGGAAGGAATTTGCAACATTAATTGTAGGAGCCAGAAAAACTGTTCGTTATCTAAAACTTGCAATTGCATCTATTACTAACAATAACTGTCCTTTATTAAATTCTATCCTGCTTATGGTTTACAAAGTTATTTGAACTCTGATGTGTCTGAAATTTAAGTTACTCATGATATTTCAGAACAACTTAGTTAATTCACTACATTAAAAAATTGATGCATAATGGTTTTTAATCAAGAAGAAAAGAATCTTAAATCTCCATTAGTAGGGCTTTTTTTATAGTGCGCAGCATAAAGAAACCCTTAAGACTGTGCACAAGGAACAAAGTAGAAAGTAGATTTCAATCCAAAGACAAGCTTGCCTGAAGACAGTTACTGTGCTGTAATTCTGTGACTTCTTGTTTCTTGTCTTGCAAGCAGGGAAACCCCTGTTTCTGTTGTGGTTTGACCACTGCCTAAGCAAATCTATCAAATGTGAAACAATCGTACTCAAATTATAGCCTGAAGAATATTATACTTATCTGTCCTAGTGATAAATACAACATGACCCAAAGAATATTTAAGATAGAAATTTGATGCTGGATACAAAGCAAATCTTTTCTACATCAGTATACCAAATCAAATTCACTACATTACTAATGAAGATTCATCATCACCTAAGTGGCTTTTCAATTCTTTCCTTGAAATGCATCCATATTCTTGAACAGAAAATTCAGCAATTCACAATCAGACCCTGTTAAAAGAAGATTTCAATGAGACAGGAAAATGGCTTTTCAAATGACAAATACAATTTTGTCAACAACAAAACCTTCTGAAATATTGATTTCTATGATGGAATATTAAATTTAACTTCTTAGGTTTGTCTGTTAGACTGTATTTCATTCTGACTTTTAATTTTATATTACATTCTATTAAAATATTGGCGTATATAATCTTACATGATGCTAAAGTGTTCCAAGATAAAAGCATTCTGACATCTGTAAAATGAGATGTTCCTGACTTTTCATGCCATGTTTAATCTTACACCCAATGAAAGAAGAAAAAAATGTTTTTTCAAAACATTATAGCTACGCTCAGGAACAGCAAACTTATTTGTCAGCTAGATACGTCCACAAAGAGTGGTTTCACTGCACAAACTTGCTAGATCCTGATGCGTGGGCATCCACAGACAAAACACAGCACTATCTCCATGCCCTAAAAGATAAAGTCCAGAATCAGAACTGGAAATGAAATTACATTCTACTTCTTTCCAGGGATGGTCTGAAGTATTATCAAGAATTTGGATCATTTGGATCTGTTCTCTGCCTAGAAAGGATTTTAGTCTTGAGCACCTTTCTCCAGAACAAAATTTGTACTAAGAGCATGAGGGAAGAAAGGGACTTGCAGGCAGAACTTGTTGCAAGCCAGCAGTTTCAAGCAGCACATTAAAGGAAATTAAAGGCCTTCTCTATGCTTTTGATGAAGCCAGCACCCAGTGAGTTCAATGGATAACACAAATGCAGAAACGCATTTCAGAAATACATTTGAATGAGGTGCAGTGGTACATCTGATGACTATCATTTGTCAAGAAACTGAAATTAGGGAGCACCAGAGGGAAAAAAGCACCACACAAAAAGTCCTAGAACTTCTCCACCTCACTATTATTTCATAGTCTTGTGAAGCCAAGACTCCTCATAAAGGAAATACTCAGTTAACACACCCTTGTGAGCAGGCTGATAAATTACTGTTTCAGATGGCTGAACTGCTCAATATCACCGGCATGTTCAATTTCAAAGTCAAGAGAAAATGAGGTTTTTCCAAAACTGTTATTGAGAAGCTCCTGCCTAGAAAACTGTATTTAGACATTGTTACAGACTACTTTCACAAAAAGGAAACAACATTTTCTGGTTGCCAGCTAAAATGTATTTTATGAAAATAGAAATTCAATTTCAATGCTGCCAGCTACCGTATATTGACGGCATTGATGATACCCTTTTTTACCCGCAAGTCTGTGAATCTCCTTCCTGGGAACACAGCAGCACAGGTTGTGTGAGACGGCAAGAACATCAGTGTCTACTGAAGGAACCCCCTCACACTCACTATCAGTCAGCTAACCAACCAAGCAGTCTTAAGGATAAACAAATCCTTCCTCCCAAGTGCCACGCCGTGCTTCTCTGTGCAGATGCTGCCCTCCGTTATTACACACCTTAGGCAAGGAAGCTTTTAGCAGATGCTGACCTGATAAAGTGGCCACCTTATTGACACAGGGCTCTTTACAAAGCAAAAGGTGGATGCAAAGGATAAAAGTCACCTACAGTAACTACTCAAAGAGAAGCAACTGGAAAACTACAAGCAACTGAAACAGCTACATTAACCCAAGTACACTATTTCATATGTGCAAGTACCTCATGTTAAACTCAGCAAATTGCTGCTGCTTCTCCTTAAGGCTCATGTGTCATTACTGATGAACCCAATCCTTTTCCCTTTTGCTCCAAATTCTGTCATGCACAGAGTAAGCATTTTCCCCAACGCACTGTGTACCATGTGACAGCTTAGATGCTTAGACAAGCAGCACATTAGGCATCAATGACATTACCGTAAGCCAACGACTCTGAGGTGCAGTCAACAGCTTTTTTATTGTTATTAGGACAATTTAAAAATCTAGCCCGTTGTTGTTCCATGAACTAGCAGGTGATTGAAAGCAAGTGCAAGGTTAAGACCTCGCGAAGAGTTAGTGGGAACTCTTCCACATGGTGGCAGCAGCGATCTAAAATAAAATGAAGTGCCATGTTCCAAAACATTAGTCACACCTGCTTGAAGTTCATCATATAGACAGAGAAGTCTTCCTGTCTTTGATAAACTCCCATTCTTTAGTTTCTTTTAAACACTAATAGAGCTGGTGTTTCTCTGCTCTTTTTCCATGTGGTTTTGAGCTTCGTTACAGGATTGAAAACAACTTCCAAGTCCAGAAAAAAGTCAATGCAGTTTCTTCTTCAGTGAGGTTGGCATAAATACAAAACAATAAGCTAAACAGTACTCTGAGAGGGAAATTACTGTCATCCAGCATATCCACTGCATTTTTCCATCAAACTTTCACAAGAATAATATGGAAAAAATGTCAATTTCTGTGGTGGGTCAACCTTGGTGCTCATCTGGCATCTAGCCAAAGCTGCTGTATCACTACCCCTCTTCAGCTGGACAGAGGAGAGAAAATATAACAAAACGGTCAAAATAAAGAAATGGAGAGATCACTGAACTATTACTGTCACAGGCAAGACAGACTCAATTTGTCAAATAATTAATTTAATTTACTGCCAATCAAATTAGAGTGGGATAATGAGAAGTATAACAATCTTAAAAATACCTTCTCCTCCACCTCCTCCTTCTTCTCAGGTTTAATTTTACTCCCAATTTCTCTACACACGCACACACCTCCACACCCTTCCTCCCAGCAGCATAAGGAAACAGGAATGGGGGTTGCAGTCAGTGCATCACACATTGCCTCTGCTTCTTCTTCCTCCCCATGGGGAGGAATCCTCACACTCTTCCCCTGCTCCAGGCATGGGGTTCCTCTCACTTGAGACTCTACAAACTTCTCCAGTGTGCATCCTTCCCACAGGCTGCAGGTCATGAACTGCTCCAGCGTGGGTCCCTCCACAGAGTGCAGTCCTTCAGGAACAGAGGGGTTCCCTGTGGGGTCACCAGTGCTGCCAGCAAATCTGCTTCAGCATGGGCTCCTCCCCATGGATCCACAGGCCCTGCCAGGAGCCTGCCCCAGCTCAGGCTTCCCTCGGGGCCACAGCCTCCTTTGGACACATCCAGCTGCTCCAGTGTGGGGTCCTCCACGGGCTGCAGGTGGGCAAGTGCTCCACCACGGACCTCCACGGGCTGCAGGTGGATGTCTGCTCCACCACGGACCTCCACGGGCTGCAGGTCAATGTCTGCTCCACCACGGACCTCCACGGGCCGTGGGGGGACAGCTGCCTCACCACAGTCTTCACCTGGGGCTGCAGGGGAATCTCTGCCCCAATAGCTGGAGCACCTCCTCCCCTCCTTGTGCATGGACTCTGATGTCTACAGAGTTGTTCCTCTCACTGGCTGCAAATGCTGCTGCTGCACAGCAACTTTCCCCTCTTAACTACCTTATCCCAGAGGTGCTACCACCATCTCTGATGGGCTCAGCCTTGGCCAATAGCAAATCCATCTTGGAGCCAGTTGACATTGGATCCATCAGACACAGGGGAAGTTTATAACATCTTCTCACATGAATCCAGCCCTGGAGGCCCTGACACGCGCTATCAAAACCTTGCCACACAAACCTGTAACACCTTCACACTGCATTCAATGAGTTCAGTGTTCTGGCAAGAGAAGAGACAGTGACATTGGGCCATATCATATGGCTTTCGATGCCAGCTCTTGGATGAGCAATGTTACAGACCAAAATCTTTGTCCCTAGAGCAAACCCTGGGTATAAAAATATGCCCAGGGCTTCCTTCCTGTCAGCAAGAAAAGTATATTGTCAAACTCTATCATGCAAACAAAATTGCTCCATGATAGCTGTAGCAGTTCTCCATAGTACTCTATGTTCCCTTTCAAGACACACATCACTTTGAACAATAATTCACACAGCTGCAGACTAGTACAGCATCATTTTTAAGTTGGTGGGAGGGCTGGGAGGGCTTTTGTTGTTTTAGTTTGTTTTGGGGCGGACTTTTTGAAAGAGGAGAAAAAGACAAATTACTCCATCTACACAGCTGGTGCACAAGTATCTGCCTTTCTCTTTGTGGTCTCCTCTTTGCTTTACCAGAGATTTTTTGAAATTAAGTCGCTATACTGAAAAGCGCATACAGAAACTAAATGTTCCTCCTGCTTCTTTTAACTGTAGGTGAACTAGTTCTAGGAATTTGCTGCCCTAAGCAAACTAGGAAATGAATGGTGCTCCCAGCTCAGCTGCTTGTGCAATACAGTCAGTGAGCATTTCTCTGCTCTAGGCAACCACCTGCTCCAAATGCATTCCAGTGCCATCTGCCCATTGGATGAGAGAATATACAGCCCTTACAAGAACCTCTGGTGACTTACACCAGAGAGTTACTGTCTATGGTCTCCCAGTCATGAGACAGGAAAGGGTAAGTACGTGCTAGAGCAGGAAATTATTCATATTTGGCTACTAGAGATGAAAACCCCCCAAAACTGCTCTCCAGTCTTAAATAACTTAAAGTAATCAAATTTCATAAGGAAGGCTTTCCTACACAGACTTGAAGCATGAGAGAAAGGAGGGGGTCAGCTGAATGAAAGGCACTTAAATCCAGTCAGTTAGCCTAGGCAATTGCATTCTTTTACAGTTGTGGCCCTGGCACTTCATTTCCCCTTGGGCATCTTCCACCTGCTCTTTGCCAAACTTTCTCCTTGTGTTTTAAACTCACCTAAGGCATCTTGGTCCCCTGAAACACTGTATTAACAAACAACATAAGTCAGCTACCTTGAACTGAAACAGAGCTATTTCCTTTTGAAAATATAAGCACCTGCAGCTTAAGCTGAAGAGCAAGGCTTTCTGACCTAGTGGCTGACAGCACCTTTGTGGATAAACATAGAGGAGAAGCTGTGACATTTAAATTCTAGAAGGTGGGTGCAAGTGTTTTCAGTGTGCCTCTGAAGACCTCTGAACCAACAGAATCTTCATCATATTAACTAAGGGGCTTCACAACAGGAACTTTTCCCTAGTTTGTAACACAAGAACATCCCCATTCTGAATTACAGCCCTTCATTTAAAATTGCCTATAGAAACCTTTTTTTATTTATTTGTAGGGGGGTTTTGTTTAGAATGTGCAAATCTGCTAAAAATTTGGTTGCAGTGATTGATTCAGGTCTGGGGTGGGGAAGAAGAGATCTTTTAAAATTTCAGTAAGTAGTTTAAAGTTCATTTTCCCTTTTCCCTTCATACTGGTGTGTTCGAAAAAGCAAAATCCATTTGTTATCCCCCAATTCATCACCAAAACAAGCCTGACATTAATTGCATTCTGTTATTACAAGCAGAGGTCATATGTGCTTTTCTTAATAGAGTTTGCAGCTATTATTTTTATAGATATTCCATGTGGGCTAAATAACATTAGGAAAGCTAAGGTCAAAGCCCAGTCATTTCAAAGGAACAAAGGGAAAAATTTACAAGGCATCTGGTGAGAACAGTTTATAAGGGGAAGAAAGGCTTTTCTTCTGAGATTACACCAATTGAAGCCTAAATTGGGGAAGAAATCCCAAAGGGAGACACACTCCACTTGGTAAATCAATACTGCTCAGAGATGCAACAGATTTGATCCTGAATTTCAAATAGATGATAACATCTCACATTCCAGGAAACTTCCCTACAAACACAAAGTTTTGATTTCCATAAAGCACCTTTGGATTTTCTCTCCCTTAAGCTGTTCTCCTCTCTCCCTGCAATAAAGTAGTCAGATGTCTTGTTCAGGGGTTTGTCACTTCCAAGTCATCCCAGCTATTTATCACCAACCCATACCTCCCCTCACAGATATGTTCTCTCAGGTCTGCTGGTGTAATTGCTTGTGAAATCGTTTCTTAAACAATTTCAAACAAAGTTATTTGCCTGGGTTAAACATTTTTTTTCTAAGCCAACTGATTTAACCACTGTTCCAGCAGCCTGGAAAGGAAGCTGATCCAGCTCAACTATCAGCCCTACCCTGGGCTCAGAGTCAGTGTTTCTCAGCTGGGTCTATCAATCCAGCTCAAGTGGCCCTACAGCTGAACATGAAACTACAGCTAAGGCAGCACTGAATCATGAGTGCAGCAGAATAAGTGACATGGGGCTGAAAATCCAATAAACCAGCACTGCCATTAAACTTTGTATTGTGTAAACATAACATGGACATACACAGAGGACTTTTATGAGATACTTTTATGAGTCATTGTGCCTGCCCATATTTATTTTCTCAGGTAACACACACAGCTGGGTAAGAGTTACTCTATATGTGCAAAAATGCCTGTGTAAAAAGCTTTTCTCCTGAGCATTCCCCAGGCTATCTGCACCTCAGAAATAAGTTTATGCAATCCTACACCCACCTTGGGCTGCAAGATCACGGTGAAAGAAAGATCATGTTACATCTCTCCCACCCATCCATTCCCTCCTCTCTCAAATGCCAAAAGGTAGCAATAGACTTAAAGTTGTGGATATCTGCACCAGAGATACCAAGCTCTCGACACTGAGTGAAACAGTCATCGAGAGGTGTTAAAATTCAGTAACTGCTAAATCTGAGCTAAATTTAAATTTCTGCACTAGTCTGGAGATGGTTCGTGCTGTCCAGGCACTATTTGCTTGCTTTGCTACCCAGTTCCATGCTGACTGCCAAACCCCCGTCCCAGTGGGAGGCTGAGAGCCCGCTAACTCATCCAGAGACAGGCACTCAGATGAGACTCAGCCTCTCACCTCTGTGTGCTCCACCCCACAAGCTGTAACACTGCAAATGCATTAGCAATGTCCTCTTTTACAGGTTACATGGCAGGACCGATGGTGGGTGTCAGGATGATAAAGGACCAGATTTTGGCAATCCTAAAATACAGGGACAGTGAGATAGGAATGAGTGCAGCATATCGCAAATTATAGCCCAGAAAAAAAAATCATAGTCTACAAACAGGAAGTTCCAACTTTGCACTAATTCTTATTAACATGAAAAAAGCACAACTCTCTGAACCACAGAAAGCCATGTACAATTGCTCAAAAGCCTGTGCAATAAATGTCCAATTCTCTACATTTGTTGAAATGTTGACTGCAGCCATATACAATGGTTGTTTTTAAAAAAGCATTCCGTTACTTTACAGACATGAAAGGTGGAACATTAAGGCTCTCTCTAATCAGATCTTTTCCCCTTAGAAAACTTAGGGTTATCCAGCAGTTTCCTTACAGTTCCATATTAAAAGATGTCATGTCATATGATGTTCATCATCTTTTAAGTGACACTATAGAGATGGGAAAAGACAAAAAAACAAGGACAAACCAAAACAAAATCTAATCCTGTCTGTATGGCACAGAAGGAGAAAGAAAAGTAAATGTGTTCTAATTTGCTGTCTTATTCCTTTTTGTCTTCCTCCTGTCTGCTTTTAAAGCATAATTAGTTGGCCCCTCTTCTCCCTCTCTTAATTCAAGAATTCCTCTTTAGTTCCAGGGAAGAAATCTGCTGGGAATCCTGCTGAGAGTTCACTTCAGGTGAGGCTAAAAATTGCTGATATTAGTCCTTCTCAACAACCGCAACACCTAGCTTCAACAGTGTTCATATATCAAATCTGCATCATCTGCTTTAATTACCCCGTATTTTCATCAGTCTCCTTCCATTACTCTATCTCCTGTAATAGTATTTCCATTGCTGTGGAATCTGAGGCTGGGTTTTATGTATCTTCAATAACTTTGCAATTAAGTAGTCTGGCATGACATCTTGCCCCCAAAAAACTATGTTATTCAACTGGCTTCTTTACAGATGCAAAAGATATGGTGGACAACCCCCTCTTCCTCCTCTCAGTGATTTAATCAACTATTATGAGTATAACACACTGCCTAGATTCTTTCCTTTTAGCACCCATTTCAGCCCTGTCCCCAAATATCTATTTAAAGACTATGATCCATTATTTGCACGGCTTCAAGTTAGAGAAAAACTGTACATGGCCAGCTGAAATATCTATAGCCTGTAGGTTTGCCTCAGGCTAAACCATCTCCTGTACTAGTAGTCAAAACAAGTACCTTCTCATTTATTAAAGATGTGTTGCATTCGCATATCTCCAGCAGCTGCTGTGGCTAACTACACAAGAGATAAACTACAGTCAACCATTTTGGATGAGGTTCACATCAGACATTTAGCTCCCATCTCAAGAAACAGGTTAGAAAGAGACATAAATTTAGATTTTTTTTTTCTATATGACCATCTGGAATTATTTAGAAATATAATCTAAAAGATGATAGAAATCAGGTCCTCAAAAAAGCAGGGATAATAAAAACAGGCCCAAGCTCACAGGTCTTTGGAACAGAGATCTCAGGCCAACTACAGGATAAGCAGAACAAATAGAGTAAGGTCATGATAAAAGCTTGCCCTTTAGGCCAGCGTCCTTAATTTAGCCATTTGGATTTAAAGGTGACTGTGGATGGGGCAAAGGCCTTTCCACAACTATAGGTAGTATGGTATCCAGCATATGAGCGGGCATCATGCTGCATTTCAGTGACCCAAGTACTACTGCTCAGCACATCAATATTCCTCAGTCTGTTACAATATAGAAATAACTCACCAGATTTGTAGGCAAACAGCTGGAACATTTCCAAGTGCCATTCAGGAGAGGACACCACTGATGATACATCTTTACCATAGTGTCACCCTGTGCACTTCAAGGAAGCTACACACAGACTAAAAGTCAAACAGGCCCAGGCCTGAACCCAAGAAGATCCTACAGCTTTCTTTGTGGAGATGGTGTGCTAGAAGCCGGCACTGACTGAAGACTTAGCTGCTTTTTCCCCACTTTGTCCCTTTCAAACTCAGTGGTTTCTAGTTCACACAGAAACAGTATTCCAATATTCACATTGCTATGACTAGAAGGTAAAAGTATATTTAACTTTATCCTCAGAATTTATTACTAATGGCCCCATTTCTGCTCTGGTGCTTTTCATGCCAAGTCTTTAGGAATGGGTGATATTTTCCTTCCTTACCATGCTACCCTCTAAGGCTACGTGTTCTGACAATAGAGCCCTAAATTGCTTTTAGAACTTTCTCCAAAACCCACCAACTTTACAAAGCATGCAAGGGCAGAAGCCAACCAGCCCCAAATGTCATAGGTTTGATAAGAAAAATCACTACATAAACAGTCTGCACGATGTCAGGTAAAAACTTAGCAAATGACTTCAAGGTGCTCCCAGAGCAGAGCATTTACACCTACATGTCCTCTTGTTACAGGGCCTTTTGTGTAAAACATTGTTAAAGAAAAAATTTAAAATAATTAAAAAAACAAACCCAACCCAGAAAACCTCCACTGGCAGAGTTTCTATAACCTTCCTAAGTATTCTATTTCAGCACCCAGCTGTCTTTAGCTAAGAACTTCCCTCAGCATCTCAGCTAAGAACACCATTATATTGATTTAACTGGTCAGGAAACCTGGTAACATGATGCTGGAAAAAGCCTCAAGTTTAACAGCTCACCATTTCAGGTCAACATTCCTGAAAGAAGTAGTTTCCTGAAAATGCTGAAGTGCACATTTACTAGAACAGACACACACTTCAATGGGAACAAGACCCACTTGCAGGAGTCAAGGATCTGGTCCTTAGCCCTGGGTAGGGGTGTGGGGGAAATTAAATTCTTGAAGTAATTCAAGTGTAGTTTGTCATGAATAAGATACAGAGAGACCAATGATACCCCTGCAAGAAGAGCAAAAGGCAAAAGATAAAGCTTGAGAGAAAACTACTTGATTAATTTCAAAGCAGAAAACATTTATCTTCTGATAGTTCTGCAATAGTAACTTTTCCTCTGTTGTTCAGGATGACTAATATACTACAGATACTATATTTTATCTGATGGATACAGATTCAGTACAGTGAGAGCTACTCCTTGCAGTACTATTGATGAGGTGCAGTCTGATAAACCTCAAGATGGTCTTATTCTGAAGTTCAGGCAAACCAGAAATCAGCTTACTCATAAAAAGGCAGCTCTTAGAAAACCATGTATGGAAATCTTATGCATAAACTATTTTGTAATAAGCTGAAATTTTACCAATATTCTTGCTGACGCAATCTGGATTCAAGTCACACAAGTCAGAGTCAGAATTAGAACAACTTTGATATGTCAAGAAACAATAGTTGCATCATATAATTTTCTTAAGCTACATATATATTTAAAATTAAAGAGGACAGTATTGAGAAGTGGATTTCTGCAGTTCTTGTCTCTTTTTCAGTTTATACATTTTTCCTTCAGTTTTATGGCCACGAACCTACATTAGGAACCTGGATTCATTTCTCAGCTCTGCAGTTTAATTCCTGGGGGGCCTCTGTCAGTCATTTAACCCTTTTAAAGCCAGGTTCTCAATTACTTCTGTATCTGTCAACTCAATTGCTCTGTCTCTGAAGAGCAGTGATAGTACTTACCACACCTTGCTTTTGCTTGATATCACCGGATAGCAAACTTTTTGAGCAAGAGCTGATTCTTAACATGTGTCAATACAGCACATAGCATGCTGAGGTCCTGGCAGTTGGCTAAACCAAACAAAACATCCCAACTTCCTTTCCCTCCACAGTCACAAGAAACTCCAAAGTGTTTCTTGATTATGTATTATGATTTTTTTTTCCAGATCCATTTTTTCCCTCCAGTATCTTCCAGCATCATTTTATATGAAAGAAGGCAGCTAATCTTACAGCAAAACAGACGGGGGCTTCATGCATCAACCACCAAGCTCTACTCCACCCTCCTTGCAGTGCAAACCAGGTTGTTGTGGGTATTCAGTGGAGGAAATCCTGTTCAGCGGAAGAGTCACCATCCATGTCCCAGAAGAATCAAGCACTAGAATAGCTTTTGCACTGAAGCAAGTTCAGGACCAAAGATTTTAAGTGATTTTAAAAGATGACCCAATCTGAGTCATCTGCACAAAAGCAGGACATGTTTTCTGAGCCCAGTACAGCAGCAGATATGACAACACAGAAAGTGATCCAGGTATGCCAGAGTCAGAAGATCCTCCGCTGATTCATACCCTACCCTTGCTGCTGGCCATCATGGTAGAATTACAAAATAACAGCCTGGGTGCACAACAGGTAAAATGAGATAAGTGTCCCTTCTGACTTTATTTCCTGGCTTAGATGGCAAAAGAAATAAGATAGTTAATGATATTTAGCCTAATATCAGCTTCTGGCTACAAAGATACAGAATTTTCTATAGACACTGCTGCTCTCCACCACACAGCAGTGGAATTACAATCACTTGGGCTCGTTGCAGATTGCGCCTGGCAGCAGCTTGATTTAAGGGCTCAGGCATACCTGAGATATTCCACTAAGTACCTATTTAACCAATATTTTCTGAAGATAACTACACATCTGTTCTACTCAAATCTTCCTAAGAGTGTCTACATTTTTCATTTCCACTTGTTACTGTGCCTTGGACCCTCACAGTTTTTCAAGAGAAAAAGCCCTTGCCTTTCAGCACTGTAATCATCTGACTAACAAAAAGACTAAAAAAGTGAAGTATATAAAAATAGGGCCTCTTTTCCAAGTGAGACACTTGACTCCTTTCATCAAATCCATAGCAAAGCAGTTACTTGAATTTTCAATGCCATAACTTCAATTTCCAGTTGATCTGGCAAATGTACAGAGACACAGAAAAGGAAGGTGTGTAAAGTCTCCTTAAAACAATTTCCCTAATTTTCATTCAAATACTAGCATTCAAAAAAATACCACACTATATCCACATTAGGAATCAAATTCCATTGGTAAGATATGAAATTCTCATCTAGCACAAACAATCTCTTTCCAAAGATCCCATCAAGACATGATAGCAATCACAGACAAAAGCCTGAGGCAGGCACACAAATTCTAAGAATGAGCTAAAATACCTGTTAAATTTTACAATCTAATATTGCAAGGATTCATAAAAATATATAAAAAGTTACCATGTAATTTTGCCAAGATCATTTTCTGTGAACTTCCACTTTTTCTTCATGCCAGAGTCCCTGCAGTTATTTTTCTGACTTTTTTTTTACTCATATCAGAAATTAATATGGCTCATCAGAGCAGCTTTGGTGTGATGGTTCTGTGCTAAGATAATACCCCATGTATAATAATTTACATTAAATCTTTTTGCTAAATACATATTGTTCCCATCAGTGAACAAACAGCCTATCCAAACATCCAGATAATTTGTTTTAACAACATGTTACTGTTCTCGGGTAATGCAACAAAGCAGGCAATCACAGATGAGCGAGCAATATGCCAATAAAATTGAAAGAAATAAATTAGTATCATGGTAACACATGTGTCTTCACAATTAATAAATTCCACTCCATCAGTCTGTGATTTAATTATGCATTATGTATAGGGCTACCATGAATCATTCATGTATTCTGTTAACTAAATGGCTAGATACAAAGCTTATGATGAGAATATTTACATAAGTGTTCATGAAGAGTAGGATTCTTAATTAATTTTTAGTTTCTAGGGGTTTTTTTTTGAGGGAAAAGGGGTCTTTTGGGGGTGTTACCTGGGTTTTTGGAGGGGGGTTGGGTGTTTTGTTCTGTTTTGGGGTTTGTTTTTTTAATAAAAAGGACGTACATTTTGGCCAGGCAACATAGCTTTCTGTTCACTTCAGATGTAATGAAATGAGTTTTTACTGCAATAGTCCATAGCTAAGGGTACTAAGCAATTCCTTAATGTGTGCCCTTGCAGGAAAGCCAGCTCTGTCCAGTGTCTGCCAGCAGGACCCTAAATGAGGTTACTCAAAGTCCTGTGTCTCCTGTGTCCCTGTGGTCTCCTCATTCTCCTCACACTCTGTTGCTCCTTTCTGTCAAGAGCCATCTCTATCAGGACTTCCCATCTCTTGACAAACTGACAGGGCTGCAGATTAAGATGTAATGCTTCCTACAGAGGAGGAAGGCACATATAACAGGAGCAGAACACCATGTAGGCAGTCAGGACTATACAACTTGTATCTAGAGCAGTGGAAAATAACAATATTCAGTCATTTTCTGCTTGGAGGAAATATTTGGTCCCTTACTTACAGGCCTAAAGAAGGGATTTACCCTTTCACAGTGTCTGCTTTAAAGATCGCTCTATGAGTATTTTGTTTAACTATAGTGAGTTATGGATGAAACACTGATACAAGGGCACGTGACTATTTAGGGCTTGCTACTTGTCACTAAGACCAAAGTTATCTGAAATCACAGCAGAATTCAACAGGATTGGGCATTTTAAGAGGCAGGAAACTCTTGCAAAGGCAAAATAAGAGCAGGAGATCCCCTTCCATCCATCACTTATGGCAGATTTTCTTCTAGTCCTATTACATTAAAACTTCAGAACAATTATGTGAAGACAAAGATAGTCTTGTTCCAGAAGCTACTTAATACAATTCTCCTACTTCCCTTTAACATCTATTTTATGAATATGGTATGGAAAAAGGGTTCTGAGACTTCAGTCATATGATAAAGAGTTGGGAATTTCTAGATGTCTTTTGAAAGTTTATCCAGATTCATCCTCTCATTTCCAGTGAATTTTCCTGAACAGCACAAGAAAATGCTGTGACTCCATCACTTCTTGACTGAGGCTGATACCCTAAGGAGCTTTGGAACCCTTTACATTAAACTCAGCAATAAAATGCCCTGAGTGACCATTACTTATGTGTTTAAACAGGAACTAAGGGGAGAACTTGGCTGCAGTTAAACTTGGATTTGTTGACTTCCATTTGTCCAGAAATACTAAAACGTATTACCAAATACATGCTGCCCTAAGTTGAAAGTAGAAATAGTCTGCTCTGACCCTCCACTCGAGCAGTTTTATCTGAAACACCCTGTCTTAAAAGAACACTCTGGGTCCTTATACAACACATTGCATCAGGCATAAGCAATCTGCAGCACGTTCTAATACAGAACACTGCCATCTCTAAGGCCCCAGTACTCCTTGCAAAGTAAATACTATCCTGCATGTCTCCAGGGAAGGGGTAGCAGGAGACCACCTCCTCCCTCACCACAAGAGCAGCTTTTCTTTCCTGATGTTCCTGAAGCTATCTTCCTGTGCAGCCTTTCAGTCCTGCAGCAGCAGAGGAGCAGAACATCCTTCACTCTTCCACTGTTGGTTTCCTCACTAGGTGCACTGCCAGCAAAAGCTTGGTGAACCTGCCCCAGTTACAGAGTCAGCTAGTAAAGGATGGCTCCAAAATACAGCAGGTACTGCTGAGGCCACTTTGCAGAGTTTCCTGCATAACACAATAAGCTAAACACCTCAGAAAGGGCATACATGTTCACATCTAGAAAATATACTTTGGCTCATTTCCAGTTTAAGGGCAGTGGGGGGAACCCTATGTGTGTTTATAAAAAGTTGAAGAGTTAGTTTCAGATGACAGTAATAATTTCAACTGTGTAACTGCTACAAAGAGCCTGGAGGATCAGGAGCAATTTTATACACTGAGAAATAAGCAATTATTTTGGGAGATGGAGTAAAAAATTAACTGTTATCAACAGGATACATATTTGGGGATTTCAGGATTATCTAGTTCCTGGTTCCAGGAAACCCTAAGGTTAAATCCAGTTTGAGCACTTCAAAGTTTGAAGAATGCAGGCAGCATCTTCTCTTCAACAGCCTGGTCCTAGAAGGAACAAAACCTGAATTCCATAGAAGGTTCCTGCAGGTATGCCTGGAAACACACAAACCATGAGACTCAATGCAGGACTCTGAGTCAAAGGAACATTTTGAATATCTGGAAAGGATTAAAAACGCAACCTATGTGCCATGGGGGGAATAAACAGAAGGGGAGAAGTGCTGGACTGATAGCAGTTGCCAGGGCTCAGTTTGTGTCAGTCATCAGTGCAATGCCCAATGGATCATTGCAGTGCGCAAGAACTTGTTAGAGCTAACGAGGAAATCCAAAGGTGAGGTTAGTTCACAGCCACATAAGTTCTGAGGGTTTTTTATGATTTCAATCTACTTCTCTCTACTTGTAGTATTTACCTGGGATAAATAAATCCGTATTTTCAGCAAACTACTGCTGCTGCTGTCTTTTGAAAGACTGGATCGTGGAATCCTTTCCAGAACTACAAGAGGGATCAAATCTATCTGGGCCTGCAGGAGGCAGCATCTCCCTGCCCAACAGAGATGCTGCATGTTCAAGCAGTACTTTATAAAAACAGTGAAAACTGCAGCTTAAACAGCTCTAAGGACAGACATGGAACTGGAAAAGGCA
The DNA here is from genome assembly GCA_013397055.1 of Pachycephala philippinensis. Classification (NCBI taxonomy): domain Eukaryota; kingdom Metazoa; phylum Chordata; class Aves; order Passeriformes; genus Pachycephala; species Pachycephala philippinensis. Next base: position 957,122 of record VWZT01006521.1, read on the forward strand.
AAGTTTTCTCCCAAAAGAAAGAAACATATACACATCCAAACCACTAACACCAATTTCAGCTGCAGAACATGCAACTCCTTTCAACCAGTTTGTGTTGTGCTGTTAAGGCAAAGCACCCAGCCTTTTTTACAGGATGCAGGCAAAAAGCCTTGCTCAGTTGTATAGGCAATCAATGAAAAATCCTGACAGAGAAGAAGAAACAGAATGAACCTTGCAAAGTCAACACCTTTCTCCACATTACCTTTGCCATCATGGATATTAACCTGGCCTTCAGCTCCATGGTCCATACTCATTCCTGTGAAAAGGAGGGGCATAAGGGGGGACAGCAGTAAATTTAAGAATGTGTTCTGCCCATGCCCTCCTTGGTCTAGTTTTGCTCTCTCTCTCCATCACACTTTGGTTCAACAAATCTTTTCAGTTTGCTTTAATAGCACTGCAATTATCATTTATGATTAATCCTGCCCACAGTAGAAAGCTGCAATCAGAGTTTCTTGCTGGAGGGGATGTTGTACTTAGTATGGTGTAAAAATTTGTAATGCATGCTGACATGCAATACAAGTCTTGGGGGAGGGTATCAAAAATGATATCTCTGGACTCTTTGGGGCAATAGGGTAAGGTAAAAATGGATCAGGATTTCTGCTTCATCTGGACCCATGAAGTTTTATGTGTGTTTTGAACATTGCCATTCTGAGTCCATATACAAGAGGATCAGATTTTCATCCCCATTTTTAAGGTGTTGATATATTTAGCTTTAGTCATGGTGGGTAACGCATGAGACAAGAGTTTTCATATGGTGAAGTCTCAGCAGCCCGTAAGTTCAAGCATGAGGAAACTGGCAGCATCTGGATTACAAGGAAGCTGAAAAGGCAGTGAAGGTGTCAAAGAGAAAGTGCTCACAAGGCAACACTTATCGTACACCTAAAAACTTGCTCCCTCATTACTGAGAAAAAATAAATGGAGTTTGTGCCCAGCAGCTACATGAATTAGGAAAATTTTCTTAAAAGGAAGATATAACAGACATTCCACAGAAAATGGTTTATGTTACCTACTGCGGGGAATAAAAGTTGCCTACAATATGCTCAGGCTTCGTACTAGATCATTGTACAATTCCAGTCCTGTCCAAATATTTAAATAAAAGATTTTAATGCACACATATTTCTAAACAGCTTTGGACAATTTCTCCACTGTGCACTGAAGCACAGGAAATTTTTTTCTAGACCAGTTGAAAGACTCGGTAGATAAATCCTAGAGAAAATGTCTGTAGTTGTACCAGTTCAGAAGCATGGGATCTCCAGCTTCCTGGGATGCCTTGAAGCATAAGAGCAATGTGTCTCAGCTTATTAGAGAAGGGAAAATAGAGGAAGAAGCTTGACAGTTTTCTGGCTAGACTTAGCCTATGTGTATTATGCCAAGTCTGCTCTAGAAAATCACTTTAGTAAAAGGCTTCTTTATGTTTCTGAACTAGTTTGGTTTCATGAAATATTAAAGATCAGCCGTCAAAAAGGAACACGTCAGTAAGAACATTCCTCTCCCGTACAGAAACATCCCACAGTTAAGTGACATGACATTAATGTCACATTCTTACCCTATTCCTTTCCCATGACTGCCTGCTGCCTGGGCCTTTAGAGAAGTCACGGCCTGGTTTTGAAGGTCTATTGTTTCCTGAACCTTTGTCTAACACAAGAGAAGTGGATGTGGAGTAGGACAAGTTTTCTAGCAAAAGTAAATTGTTTCAGTTGATGAGAGCTATGAAATCTGAGACACTACAGTTGTACTGGAACATTTCGGGGAGCCAAGCAACACGCTGGCAGATGGTATTTAACTTGCATGAGTTCAAACTAATATACACTGACAAAACAATCTTAACTTCTCCCGTTTTCTCTTGAGTTGCTAATACAAAGGGAGGCCTTCCAGAGGAATAAAGGCAGAGGAGTCAACCTGAAAATCACAGTAAAGTTGCCTACCCTCTTCCCACTCAGAAGAGTCACTAAAGCAGACAGCTTCCCTTTTTCTTGGCTCTGTTGAGCAAAGCTCAGAAACTATCCACACACAGATAGGCAACCTGTAAATCAAAACTGTCATCTGAAATACCTAGCTCAACCTTCTCTCTGGAAACACAGGGAAGAACCAAGATAATTGAAAGCAGATCTAGGAAGATGAGTGGAATTAAGAAGAAGCTGCACAGGAACTAGAAACATTATTTTTGTCAGTTATAAAGTAGTCTGCGCTCTCTGCCATGACACAAGGCCACATAAAGGGGGCTCAAACAATACCCTTTACTTTCGGGGCCTTTTTCATGCAATGATTGAAAAGCAGTTGCCTAAGATCAGGAGAGGTTCACTAATGAACTTAATGACAGAATGCAATGATGATGACACGGATTCTTTTGAAGTAAAGCAAAATGCAGGACTAGAAGCAAATTTCCAAGATGCAAATCAATTTGGAATTACAGACTCCTAGTTTATTAAGAAACTAAAAATCTGGTAAAAAGAATTCAAATGGGGTACACGGGATTTGGCATTTAAAAATTCCACAGAGCAGATTCATACAAATTACATTATCACACACACACAAAGCAGAAGCCAACATCTTCCTCTCATGATTACAGGTCACCAGCACCCACTACATCTAGAAGTGGTTGTCAGTTTTATAATTAATCTGTGCTGACAGATCCATTAATTGGAGCAGATCACAGTGCCCAAGCAATGTAGGTCACAATGTTTTAACAATACCAATACAAAGCAGTCAATGTTTCAAATGACCTCATGCCACAGCCATTTCTTTTGCAAAAAAGGCCTCCACAAAGTAAAATCCTTGCACCTTTCTCCCTTTCATGGCAGTCTCCTATCATAAGGAAAGATCAAGCTGAGGGCAGATGTGGGAAAAAGTCATTTACTATGCTAGTAAATGGTGGAGGCAAACGCTGCACTGTCAGTTGCAATTTAATCTTACAAACGGTTTCATTGGAAATTTTATGTATAGCAATAAGATTTCCCTGCTGCACCAAAAATAAATCTGTCCATCCAATTACCCGCAAATTATCAACCGTTAACTTCATTAGTGAACAGTAATTTTTTCCTATCCCACAGGGGGAAAGGAAGCTAGAAAAATCCTACCCCTGCCTGACTTGAGTGCACTTATAGTGAAATTGTTCTCAATTCATGACTTTTCATGTGCCCAGAGTGAGTTCCCAGGTCACTATAGTGGAGTGACTTTGAAAATAACACAAAATCATGGAAACCTGCAATAGCAAAACAAGCTCTGAAAGGAGTAGCACTGTTGAGTCACATGTACATACAGCTCTCTTCTGGCTGCACTGATGAAGGTTCCTTGTCACCCCGCAGAGGCATCAGTTCTGCATCAGACACAACTGGCCTGAGGACACAGCTCCTTGCAATGCAAGGACATGCTCCAACTCCCAACATACACTTGGGCTGTCCTCAACAGCCCAAAAGGTGAAAGTTTAGTTGGAGCAAGCTGGAAGTAAAACACTTGGAATCAAAGCTACAAGTTCTTTATGATCATCTAACCCCTATCTGTTCCATGGGGAAAACAGATATGATTAACTACAGACTAAGAGACAATCTTTGCACAAGTTTTCATTGATTCCAGGCACTCCAGTTTTGCATGTTTAAATATCTGTTAAAAGCTGGTATTTTGTCATACACAAGAAGCTTTTTGGTCCTATGAAACACAGAGGCATCAGCCTATATATTCTTGATTGCCACCTACTGTCATTTTACATATTAGAGTAAGGTTTATAAATATGCACAAAATAGAAGCTAGGCAGCTTCAGGTAATCTTTGCTGAAGCACACAGAGTAAATAATTTTCTAAATCCTAGCTTTTCTTAAGTACTGTGAACAACAAAGGAATGAAGCTTCACAAAGCCACTACTTCATGACTAATTTAAAATATTACAAACTCAAAACCTGACTTTAGAAAAAATATAAAGATGCCCTTTTAAGGGTTTTTCTTCCTACCAATTATTATCTCATTGACAGAAAATTCCCTCTTCCTGCTTCATTGTATTAGAAATTTGAAACTTTAAAGCTTTAATCTGAGTTGGAGCTCACTTAAAAGGTCTACAACACAAAGAGGTAGAATAAACAGCACCTAAGTCTTTCAGTAGCACTTTTCACCAGAAGATCAAGACAAGTCTCCTCCTGCACTGGTAATGCTCATTGAGAAAAACTGGTAATTTCGCTTTGCATCTTAAAGGAAACCAGACTCCTCAACCCTGCTCACAAGATACAGAACTGGACATAAGAAATGGGAATGGTTTACCTGAGGCTACCCAGCAAACCAGAGACATGACCAGGACAGAGGGCAGGTCATCTCTAATCACTCAACCACAGAACATGTTCCCAGCCAGAATCCAAGCTACCTTCCCAGCAGAGTGACTTCACCAGCGATGGAGCCAGCCTTGTAGGACCTCTGAAAGTACCTGTCCTCTGCTAGGACAACTTTGCATGACTGTCACTCCAATCAGCTTTGAGGAGCCAATAATGGCTTTTCAGAGTTCCAACCTGACCTGTCCTGTGCGTTATGTTTATGCCGACAGTTGGTCCCTCCTTTCCTTCCACTGCTGCAGTGCTGAATGTCAACAAGGCAATACATTAAGCTACTCAAAACATAAGGAATGAAATAAGATTATCCAGGTTTTACAGGTTTTCCAGTAAAACCATGCTTTCTGAACAGGTCTTTTAGGCAATGCTGGAGGGACAAAGTAAGAGTGTATTAAGACTATACCAGGTTCATAATCTTGCTATGGCACCAACTAGGAAATAAATTCAGAAGTTAGAGAAAACAAAAGCTAAAGTCAAGAGAGTGCAGATACACAAAGTAAAAACTAATGATTTTCTTTAAAATTTCTTTCTTTTAATGAATCAAGACAGTGAGTTTTACAAAGTAAGAAGAAAAGGAAATCAACCTCTATATTAAGCCATTCATCAGAAAAACTCCAACAGGGCCTACAAACTTCAGTCCCTATTAGTAGGTTCCTTCTAATATTACTGTTCAGCCTTAACACCCAATTTCAGGTACTTATGCACTTTAATAGAAAGTAAAGACTTAAATAGCAACATATGACACTCATTGCTCCCCACCTTTACAGAAATCACAAGGAATTGCAAGTTTGAAACCTAGATCACACACTAGTTCATTTCAAAATAAAGTACAGTCCTTTGTGGAAGAGAACAACGTACTTTGAGATTTGTGCAACCATAAATGGTGAGTTCTCCTAGCAGCATTTTCAGCTGATATCAGCTTTAGTACATATGCCAGGGTTTTTTATGTCTAATGCTTAAGTGTTTCTTTGCCTTTTTATCTTAATCAATTATTTGCTGGTAACTAGTAGCAATACTTGACAGAATTTCTACAAATAACAAATCTTTATTTTTTAATTTACTTCTTTTTAAATGAGTTAAGTAAATCAATAACCAATATTCCAAAAATATTTTTCACACTTGAAATCTAAGAATTCTTTTCAGCAGAAGCCCAGACCTGAGACAATAGTATCCTAACACTACAAAGACCAGAATCAGAAACCCACCCTTACAAGCTACCTCAATCAAACTCAAAAAAACATTTCATTCTGCCAGAGTAAAAAACTGAAAATATTCTCTCTGTATTTATTTTTCTCCAAATCTCTGCTTTCTACCCAAAAGATTAATTTTTTGAGGGGCAGCTGGAACAAACAACAATTCCATACCAGCACAGTATTTTTCTTCTTTAACTGGTGATCAGACTGTACTCCAAACAACAGTCTCCAAGAGAAAGGCACTTAAAAGAAATAAGCCACATTACAAAATTCTAAGTGCCACCCAGGCTATCTGATGCTTAATGATGACATTCACATTGCCTGCCAGACAGAACACAGACCAGGACCTTTGTCAAGTCACTGGTCTGAAAACAAGCTTATCATAGATAGGATTAAGACATAAGCATTACATTCAGAACCAGACTTCCTAAAGTTGAGAACAATTTCACCCAGGCTTTGCAATCAGTTCATTTCTACTTTGGAAGAAAGAAAATAAGTCATTACTTATTTGCTCCAATTTTATTATTTTCCTGCCAACTTCTCTGTAATCTTGTAAGACTCCCTACATTATGTAACTATCCAAGCCATTTTTCCTTGTCTCTCTTTGCTCAGAAAATCAGATAAAAGCTGATGGATCAAACTTCCAAGGGCAAATTCATCTTTGGTACTCAATATTAACCAACTTCTTTTCAAAGACTAAAGGCTGGAACATATGCTTACACATACTATATATCAAAAAACTAATGACAGTTGATGTTGTGAGGACAGTTTTCATTAATTGCTCTCCTAGCAAGAAAGGAGGAACAGACTTCAACAGTACAATCACCCCACATGAGACTTCTTTGAATAAAAATGCAGGCCTCTGTATTGAACCATACACATTCAGGCTAATATCAGGAGTTAGTCAAGTTGTATGACTACTATGGAGAGAGAAGTCTGGAAGCCTTCTGTGTGAGCCACAGAAGACAGTATTGATTTTCTGTCTTAACTGCAACTGCTTTGAAGACCTACTAACAGAGGAAACCATGAAGCCAGACACAGTCTCCAATAAAGAGTCTGAGAGACAACAGAATATAACCACTTTAATTAAATATTATGCAAGTAGCTGAATGACACCGCAGTGCACAATTAACTGTAGATTCTCACCTACCTCTTTATTTCATGTTCAGGCAGGGGGCCCTCACTTTACAGAGACAGTCTTGATAATGGCAAAAGACAAAACCAAATAGAGCATAAGGAATGTGCTCCCAGATGACAGTGAAGAAACCATCAAGAAAAAAATTAAAAGGCTTCAATTTCTTTCAGCTGCTAAGGGATACATGTCACTGCAGGCTGGAGATTGGCTTTATAGCATTTCTCTTGGTGAAAGCTACCTGAGTTAGAAACTAAAGGTGTTAGAATCAGATAATCTCACGACCACACTGGCTTTAGTGGGGTAGATATGGCGCAACTTAGCACCTGGCTGTGTCAGAATAAGGCTTTATGAAAAGCAAGCAGAGATACAGCTCCACTTGCACAAGCCCCGGTTGTATCCTGCCAGCGCTTCTCAACTACTCTGTGACTACTCTTAGGAGTCTCCTCCCATACAAATACCTTCCTTTGACTAGGTTACCATTCAGTTATTCTAGACACACAGATCCTACCCAGCCTCTGATCAAAACATCTCAGGGAAGAGGCAGACAGCTAGATAGGTGTTGTACACAACTGCATTTTACTGTGCGTGCACAGTACCCACTGATCTAACACAGCCATCCTGTTACCTGGCCACAGGACACAAGAAGTCAAACCTGTGCTGCTGCAGAGGCAAGGGATTTCACAAGGGGCCCAGGCTCCAGAGAGCTCTTCTGAGGTACCCATATATACATATGTTAAACAAACACTCCCACTCAGCCTGGCCTCCAGCCAGCTCCCAAAGTACCCAGACCCAAATGTGTTCATTAACCAATTACAGGATTCTCTGTAAGCTGTGAAGCAAAGAGTACAATTTTGTAAAGTCCTTCTGCTGTGCTATATATAGAGACCCTCAGGAAAAGCCAAGAAAACCTCTCCTGCCATGAAGACCTTAAATATATCAAGGCAAGACAAATAAAGGTTGCTACTCATACTCCTGTTAACAGGAAACAGTCACAAAAGAAAAGTTTTGGTGACACCAGAGTCCTTTGGTGGGCTGAACAGGTGATGCCAGATCTCCCAAGTCCCAGAACAGTGCTTCTCTTCCAAGAGAGAAGGTCAGGCAATCACCTAAACCCTGTTAAGCTCCAAACTAGACAGCCAATATCATAATGAGGGCAAAACCAAATCTAAACTCAGAAAAAAGCAGTTTCCTCTGTCTCCATTACTGCTAAATGAAGCAGGAAGGACTTTTATCCACACATGTATCTGTAGATGTTGGACACTCAAGTAGAATGTGGAAATCTGGATTCCTTTCTACTGATTACTTGTAGGTTTGTTTTGTTGGTTGTTTTTTTCTTTTGGGGCAGGGGGGATATTAAACAAAATTCTAAATTCCAGAAAGACGACATGCTGTTGGATGCTAGTCTGTAAAAGCAGAGGAGCATCTGACAGGCTGGGTTCTTAATCTAAGTGATCCACATTGACAACTGACAGCCCTTTCAATGAAGAAGCACCTGAGTACTTAATAACAGAGAATTAACAAGCTGACAATAGGTAAGGTACTTGCTCAGGCATTAGTAAGGAAACAGAGTGACACCTTACATGAAAAGCTACCTGAATGCCATTTAAACTTGTCAAATTGCAGAAAAATAGAACTTCAAACTGATAAAACCAAGGTAATTCATTATGTGAACTAATGTCTAATTTTCTTAAATTGCATCCATTTTACACAAGTTAAAATAAGAGAGATCTTCTTTCTCCTGTTTGCTGGAGCAAACTACCCAGCACCACCAAGAACTACTGTAATGGATTCTCAGACCCTACAGCTAGAAGACACCAAACCAATCACCCTTTCTGACCTCCTGTAAAACACAGATCATACCAGTCGTTAAATGAAGTCCCTCCTTTGACTAGAGCACGCTGTCAAGGAAGAGGAAATTGCCAGCGGAGAAAATCCATGACAACCCTTAGTAAAACACTCCAGTGGTTAATTAGCCCCATTCTTTTCAAACACAGCTCTTTCTTCTAGTCTAAATTTGTCCAGCTGCAACTTCCAGCCAGCAGCAATCACAGCGTACTTGTCAGCTAGATAGAACACTTCTGGTCCTTATATAGGTACTTATAGACTGGTCAAGCCACCTTTAAACCTCTGCTCAATAAGCTAAAGCAGATTGTGCTCTCAGAGCATGTCACTAAAGGATATTTTTTCAGACCTTTTAATCATTCTGACATTGCCTCTGATCCTCCTCCAATTTATCAGCATCCTAGCACTGTTGAAATGAGAGCCAGGCACATTATCACAAAAGCAATTGCACCAGTGACAAAGGAATTACCTCTAGCCTCTCATTTTAAAATCCCTTGTTTTCCCACCCAAATACCTCATTAATCCTTGTGGTAACTTAGGAACTGGTTATTCAGCAGATGCCTCAAGTCCCTCTCAGAGTCTACCCTTTCCCAAAGGGGTCTCCCATTCTGCACCCACGACCTCTTTATTTCCTAGATGCCAAATTTAACTTTTTGCCCTATTAGGAAGCTCACATTTGCATGCTTACATTTTCCGATATGGTACCACTGGCTTGGAAGCCTGGTATTACAGAACACCATCTTCCTTGTTGGCACAAGACTTGGGGGAGCATAACTGCATACTTTAATCACTAATGATCTGGGGGTTTATTCCCCATTCACATAATTAAAAAGTGTTAAACAACAGATCTAGGAACTAAAGACCTTACTAGAAACACATATGCTCAGCAATGATTCCTTGTTAACCATCATGTTTAGAGACCTGTCACAGCTGGCCAGTTGGTAATATCATTAGTGTGTGCCATGCTAGTTCTCGATCGCTTTTTTTCCAAAATGTCCTGTGGTAGCTTTAGAGATGTCTAGAGAATTTCCTTTAATCAACTAAATTTATCAAAAGAGATATCAAGTTAGTTTGACAGGATCTCTTTTCCATAAACCCAACTTGACTGACATTAATTATATTACTCTTTTTAACTCTTTGCTACTCAAATCCTTTAATCAGCCATTTCATTATTTTGCCCGGGATAAACATCAAATTGACAGGGCTATAATTACCGCATTTGTCTTGTTTTCCCTTTTTATGCATTGGCACAACATTAGGTTTCTTCCAGGCTTCTGGAACCTCACCACAGATCCAGGAACGAACATCATCAGTGTCACAGAGAGACAGACATGCCATCATTTTAAAAACTGCTTATGGTTGCACAGGGTAAATTGGCTCCTGCACCTACATACCTGTCACAGGATGTGCATCATGGATCTCACTGAAGCACAACTAAGCCAGGAGCAAACACCAAGAAAGGACAAGCTAAAATGCTAGATGGCAGGTGCCTCACTCTAGCACACTTTCAAGGACTCAAATTACCACAACAGCATTTCAAGATTCCTTTGAGAGGAAAGCCCTCCGCAGCTGCCTCCTGACCTGTCCATCCAACAGAAGCAGGGAGAGTACCCCTGAAATGCTGTCCTGCTTTGCACGGTTTGATCAGAGACTGCAAATCAGAGCAACTGTGAGAACTGTGTACAAATGAACACATTTGGGAGAGCAGTAACAACAACTCATTACCATGAGAGGAGACACTGTTTGCTGAAGCCTTCTAGGCATGGGCGCTAATTGAAATCAATGCTGAACTCTCAAAGTCAGGAGATACACAAGCTTAAAGATGTCAGCAAAATCTAACTCTTAATGAAAAAAAGATTAGACAAGTGGAAACCAGGCTACGAAGGGGCTAGAGGGCCTAGATGGAAGTGCTAGTTGATGTAAGAGATGGGGACATGTCAAAGAGTAAGAAACATTGCAGAAGGGCAATAAGGCAGCAGAGGAGAAAGAAGCAGTTAACATGGAAAGAATGGTGGAGGAGAAAAGATATTAAATCGATGGTACCACCGCAAAGCCAGATGTAATTGCTTGAAAGCATGTTTCAACAGTCCCCTCTCAGCCTGCTTCAGTGAGCTTTCACAGCCTTTTCTCAGGCTGTCAAATGCCATCCCACTGCACAGAGGGGAACAAATATTACAGGCAGCAAGAAAATGAAAAGGAGCTTTCAGGGTGGAAACCTGCATCTCCTTACCAGTCACTGCAGTCATGTGACTGCAGCTGCTCTGCTCTCCAGGGCTGTAACACAACCTGTGTTAACACTGGACAGAGCCAGAACATTTGGCTCCGACAGAAATGGCAGACAACAAAAGTCTTGTTGGTGGAGGTGCTGTAGGTCAAGCTTCTTATTTGCCTTCTGACACAAGCAGCATGATGCTGCATTGTTCTGAAGAGGGGAAGACACCAAACCAAGAAACTTCATCATTTCAAAGAACCACTCTCACCCTTAAAAGCAACCTTGGGCTTTTAAGATAGATTGATGACGGGGGTTGTGCATTTCCAATCTTATCCCGCTGCATTTCCCAAATTAATTTTGGTACAAAGAGGCAAAAGGAAGAAATAGCATTTTGTCTCAGAAAAAAAGCAGGATGCTGAGCAGTGAGGCAGTATGGCAAAAAAACAAAAAAACAAAACAAAAAAAACCAAACAAAACAAACAAACAAAACAAAACAAAACAAAAAAAAAACCACCAGAAGAGGGGTATATTTTGAAAGGATGTGGATAACTGTAACCTGACTGCACAAGGCCTTCAACTGCAAGGGTGACAACACTGGCAAGGGAATGCTAGCTGTGCCTCACTTTCATGGCAACAGACACAAGCAAAAAAAAAAAAGTATCATCAATTTACTAGGTTTAATAAAACTTTATTATGCTATGTTCAAAGCATATTTGCCTCTATGTAAAACAATACCAAACTCATTGCAGACCTGGCCAAATAGGCTGGCAACTCAGAAAAGATGGCATAGCTAACAGCAACCAAGCTAAAATGTTGGGACGGAATCAAACTGACAATGTCCCTTTAAGGGAACAAGCATACCCAAATAGGTCTATTTTTAAACCACTTTTGCGGAAGGCTGCTGCCATTTCTGACACTGTTACCAGCAGCCAAGGCAGCATCTGTGGCAGCAATTTAACGGAGACAGTATCGTGGCAGGATGTTCCTCTACCTCTCTCCCCAGCCTTGTCTCAGGAAAAGCGCAGTAAAGAGATTTTAATGAACTTTGTTCCCCAAAAAACTCAAAGCAAAGCAACCAGCATATGGTGCATTCATCAAATGGAACAACATAGCCATGGCTATACACGCTCAGTGCTCTGATCTTTCAGGCAGTGGTGTTATTGTTAGTCAGACCACCTGTGGCTCTAGAATATCAAAAAGGGAGAGATGCAGCAATTCATCAGTATCCATAAGAAATGGGTGAGATTAAATCTACAGCCAGAGCCACAAGGTAGCAGACTTCAACTCCTGGTACAGATTGGTCTCTAGAGGACCTTTCCTCCTCTCCTCCACCCAAACAAAATTAATTCATTTTTCAGAAAGTCTGTTAGGTGTTAGGGAAAAAAAGAAATCTTTTTATTGTCGTGTGAAGAAACAACACTATTCCTTGCAGAGTAACTTAAAAGACATCACAATTTTTATATGTTCTTAAACTGATTTTGTTTATGACTTCTGTGGTCATTCCTATACGATATATGGAAACACAAGTCTGAAGAGATGTAGCACACCTGGGCAAAGGACACATTTTAAAATACCTAAGACCATATTAGACGTGGAGGAAAAAAGCCTACACAGATCCTATAGTATGAAGTATTTTTCATCTCCCGCTAAAGCAACACTAGTGAAGAGTCCATTCAGCTAGCTGATTCATGCAGAAGTAAAATTCAGGAGATGCTCCATGCATCAGGAAGGCTGTAGTTTTAGATTAATAAGTTCATCTGACATAGCTCTTAAAACTTGCTCATTTGCAGCCTATATTCTTACAAAACAGGCAAAAAGATGCTAATTAACAGCAGTGCTTCTGAGAGCTGACTAGTTACACCAAACATTGGCAACATTCTAGGTTTCCATAATAGGGAATACGACATTAACTTGGGTCAAGCCATCTCCGCAATTCTTCAGATTTCCTTCACATTGTGGAACACGATTTAATAGAGACGCAACCTCCCCAACACCTTCCCTTTTCCCATTAACAAACTTCTAACATCCCTGTGGCACACTCAGCAAGTGCTTATGCAGCAAAGAACTATCAGAGAGACATTTAAACTGTTTCAGCTGTCTTTCATACCTACAGTTTTAACACCATGTGATCGGCAAACACTACAGACCACAGCAATCCACAAACTGTAACTTTATTATCTACTGCAAAACTGAACGGCTACATGGATTGCAACAGTGTAGCACAGAGTTCATAAAGCATCCTCTTCTAACCTTAAAAAGCATAATTTCCAGAGCAGAAAGTGCTCCCTTATTCATTAACATCAAAATGTCACTAATGGTGCCACTAGACATCAAGCGGCATCCTTTTGAGAATCTGGCACATTCTTCACTCCCAGCTTTCAGATGAGTACAGCATTCGGCTGAATAGCTTTTTCAACAAATGACATGTCACAGCCTTGACACAAAAATACTTGCACCTTGTCAATCATTCACTCACCATCAAGTTCAAATGCTCATCTTCACAGACATGAATTTGATCTGCACTGCAGTTAATGTTAAATATGGACTCACAGAGGAGAAGATGAGTGTAAGTAAAGGTACAAAGTAATTGTGGCAAATCAGAGAAAATACCATGTCATTTGTACATTAAATAGACTACTAGGAACTTCTGTAGCATGTAGACATTCAGGCACATGGAACAACAAAAGCCGAGTGTTAGATGACAAGGATGGAAATGTAAGCTGATATGGATGGTCTCCAATTTTAAACTGCTGACCTAGATGTCCCAGCCCAAAGGTTAGCTACTGCTTTATCTATCAAGGTTGTTATACTGCAACCATCACTATAATATAAAACAGCCAGTCAGGTACTTTATTGCCAGAGAGAAATCCATGTGTCATTTCCAACACCCCAGTTATTTTTTTGATAGATGTATAAAACAAAGCACTATTGTGCACAGCAAGTTGCCTGTACTAGCCAAGGCATCATTCACCACACCATTCAATCCAATTCAGTCTGAACTAAAACAAAAATGGTAAAAATTAGACATAGACATTTTAGAATTATTCAGGAAAAATAACAGTAATTACTAACTTTTGTACCTAATCTCTCTGGGTCTATATCACAAAAATAATCCAAATATCTTAAGATGCCTGTGAGGAAAGAGCACAAGCCACCTAAAGACCTAGTCTAGCATTTCAAAAAGGCACAAAAGAATTAAATTCAAAAGAGCTGGTTACTTAACACTTACAGGTGACTTCAGAAATAACAATCTAAGATACGCGGAATGACAAAGTTGTCTCCACTGAATCCAGATGCTAGTGGAATTGATCACAATGCAAAATACAAGCTACAGGAAAGGGCTTGTTTAGTATTACACTCTTCCTGCTTTTCAGAGTAATTTTAGAGTTGTCTTGGCCTCATTCTCCCCTTCTCCCGCAGTGGGCTTTACACTGAATAGTATAGTATTTCACAATTGCATTTTTAATGGAGAACTACATTTAATAGAGAAGGCCATTTTCTAGCATAGCACCACTTTGACATGATGTTTTCAACCAGCCTCTTCCCAGACTTTTCCCAGTCCTCCCAAATCACCCAGAGAAGACACTTTAAACATCTGTACATGCCATCTTCCATGGAGATCCTGTTGGGCCACCTCACATAGATAGGATACAATTGAGTTTTTATCAGGCATGTCTCATTCTAGAGTTAGGATTTGCATATATTATTCCGCTCATTTAGCATTCAGTTTATTCCCTCTTACCTTGATGCCAAGCGTCTTAAGACAATAACAGACTAAGCAAACTGGTCAGTCATCACACATCATCTAAGCTGATACAGAACAGTTCTAAGGTTACTGATTCTTATAGATTTTAGTTGAACAGCCCAATGTGATTAACTCAATTTAGTTCAATGCTACTCATTCATTACTTTGAGCTCTTAACTTCCACATGCTAGGTCAGCTGGATTTCTGTCTCCTCAGTTTTCTTTTCATCCCTTTGTCACAGATCAGGTTACTCTATACAGTCAAGGACCTCAGGGAATCAATTCAAGAGCAGCAAGCTTCAATAAAGCAATCTCTCCATTAAAAGAAGGCTTAAAATAGTCCCTCTTTGAATGAAGGTGATGCTGCTTTAAGAAGAACCCCTCCAGTGTGGGGCATTCCCAAGACCCGAGGCAATGGATAACTGGCAGGATGGATAGCCAGGACACACTGGAAGACTGTCTCCACGTTCAGTAACAGCAGATAAAAATCACAATCACCAAGGTTGGAGAAGACCTCCAAGATCAAGTCCCTTTGACCAAACACCACCATGCCAACTAAACCATAGCACTAAGTGTCACATCCAGTCATTTCTTGAACATTTCCAGGGATGGTGACTCCACCACCACCTTGGGAAGTCCATTCCAATGCTTAGCCACCCTTTAAGTGAAAAAAATTCTTCCTGATATCCAACAAATCCAGGGGGAGAACCTACCCTGGCACAGCTTGGGGCTGTCCTCATGTCCTGTCACTGGCTGCCTGGGAGAAGAGGCCAGCCCCATCTTGCTACAACCTCCTTTCAGGTAGTTGTAGAGAGTGATAAGATCATCACAGCCTTCTCCAGACTAAACAACTCCAGGTCCCTCAGCCCCCTTCCTCATGTGACTTATTCCTTAGACTCTCAGAGCAGCCTGCTCTTGTGCCTCTCTCTTTTGGCATTCTGATCCTTTTTCAAGCTACTTTCAGAAGCCTGGAAGCACTACACATCCTCTTTTCACAGTGGCCTCTGTGCACAGAGCTTCTTCCTGCTTTACTGTGCCAGTGCAACACAACCATATTTTAAGTCCTTTTATCTAAGGAGGGCTCTCGGATATGAACACTGGCACGAGGGAGAGAAGGAACATAATAGCAAGTACTGGAGCTCTTAAAGCAATGTATTTTTGTGCCGGTTCTAAATAATTTTATTGTATCTCAGATTTTCATCACATTATCTCAAACGGCAGGAACTGGCCCACCACTCACTTTCATAGCATTGCCATTACTGCAAAGAAGCATCTCTTTTAATGGTGCCAGGGTTATTGCTCCAACAGAAAAAAAAGGGAATTGTGGTAGGGTGCCCATTTACCCACTGCTACCTCATTTCATCAGCCATTTATCAAAACATTCTTCATTTGGAGAAATAAAATCAATGGTAAGTGGAGCTCTTTCAGTGCATTTAACTTCCCTGGCATGATACAGGTGGTAACACAGCTGAGATCAAACACTTTCATCTTTCCTCCAGAGCCAGCTTGGCTGCAGACTAGCTGCTTCTCAATTAGAGACTGCAATATTTCTGGCAAGGATTATGTGGGCTTTCTACAGCTCAGATTTGCCTTGCTGTTGCTTTTTTTACTTAAAGAACAATCACCTTCTTCTTACTAGATCATTCACCCTTTACCCAAGGTCTGTAAGAAATAAAAAGGCCTGGCTCAAGTTATGTATGAGACATAAATCTGTGAAAAACTTTAGGCAGATATGAAGACTGAGATTTTAGAACACTGATTCTGTGTTACAGTTTATAAATCCTGTCACACACTGCAATAAGATTTTCTCTGTTAGTTTCCTGAAAGAGAAGGCTTATAACTGCATTTTGAACAAAGACCAAGGAAGCTTCAGGATGTCTCCTGGTTTGTTCCTAAGTCATTTCTGTACCCTGAACATCTTTACTCCATGTTAGGATAACAATAGTTCCCTGACAACAATTGCCTTGCACAACAAATTTTACCAAGTTTAATTTCTTCGAATATCCATGAGGACAACAGAAGAGGAGTGCCACCATTCCAGTGCTTTGGAGGGAGAAAGAGGTGCTGCAGTAGCCTGCTCCACTTTCAGAATTCTTTTTCCCTTTCTTAGTTTTATATTTAATATATAATTTAATATGCAAAATTAGCTATCCCAGTTCTAGAAAAATTAGAGATCCTGGAATCAAAAGGTTAGTAATGACTTATGTTTCCATGGCACCATAAATGAGATCTCTGTTATGGCTTGTAAGAATGGCTGATACAGAATCAAAACCTGAAGAGAAGTCATACCAATACAAACCTTTTCTTTTTGACAGGGCAGAGTATTTTATAATGTAAACCAAGGAACAAGAAAGAACAACTAGAAGTTTCTACCTTTGGCATAAATTCCCCATGATCTCTTTCATGGCACTTACTACTTTGTGTGGTTTAATATTGTAGTAGAATACTTCAGATCTTTATCTGCATCCACATCTCTCTACATCACCTGCAGGGTCCACAGGATGACAGTTTGCCACTTTTAATTCATTTTAGCTTCCACACATTTTTGTTCATTAGTATTTGCTTCAGTTGGTCACTCTTTGCAATTTGCCAACGCTTCACAAGTAATGATTCAAAATAACTCAGATGCCTACTTTTCAAGTTTAAAGCCAAATGACCTGAAATGACCTGTAGTCTCACTCCTGATACTGAGATCAGTAATATTTGGCTGACAGGTAACATACAGATTTACACACACATGTGTTTAAAACACTACATACTGGAGACACTTCCCCCCTGCCCCTTCTTCAGACTAGCTCCTCATCCGGTAATGTACACATTGTGTTTTGCACTTTGTGAATTTCTACTATGCATGTAGCACAATAAATCTGCACTTATAGATCAGCCACAGCCTCTGTGTTGCATCCATCTTCCCACTCCCTGCCCCGAAATGCTTTGTCAGCAAAGGCTTGAGCTATTGGTTCTGCAGGTGCAGGTAGATCAATATTAAACACATGGCAGTTTAGTCTGCAGTGACTAATTCCAGCTCTACTCCACCAGTCATTTGAGAGTGCAGGTACCTGGCTGAGATTACCAAAGTACTCAGCACTGACCCAAGTCACCAGTATAACTCCTGTTAAGGCCCAGCATACAGATTCTCCCCTAAGCACTGATCATACTGGCCATGGACAAAAATGTTCCCGAAAGTTGAGGAAGTAGGACCACATTAAAAGAAATACCAGATGGTTCAGAATGAGCCATTGTGTTGCTGTTAACAGCTCTTTCACCTGCTGAAACCCACAAACCTCAGCTCTCCTGAGAGCAGGCACATCTTGCCACATCCATACTATGTAAAACTATCTGTCAGCTTAATTTTTAATCTTTCCCACAGAAGAAAAATGGGTACCCAGAACTCTCACTTTACTACCTTTTACTGATATTCAATGCAAAGTGGAATCCAATTTTTCTACACATTTTAGGTTGCACCTTGCCTGACACTCAAGGAAGTAAAATCATGGAATTGAATAAAAGAAAGGAAAAACGCACACCAGAGACCAGGCTGAAGCAGCACAACTTTGCATAAACTGTTTTCATCTCCAAAAACAATCCTGACTCTTAATTCCATCAACATTTCCTCTCAACATTACCAAAGAGCTAGGAAATGGCTTTGCTGCTGAAGTACCACATGATTTTCAGCAGGGTATCATCATAAGTTGATGAAAAGCAAAGAACTGGAATATGATGGAAGAAAAAACATTATCTTTAGTCTACTTGGAAGGGATGTAGAAAAACAGCATCAAGGAGGCAGCAGTGTTTCAGCCACAGGTATCACAGCTTACTATATAGACCCAGAGAAAACATGGGAGGGAAGCAAGTTAATCCAGGGGTGTAAACACAATCAGAGACCATAACTGATGCTTCAGATAGAGGAAGCTGCCAGCATTCAGGAAAAAAAAAAAAAGACAAAAAAACAACCCCACACTCACAAAAACAGTGTCATCATACACTACCTGCCCAGCTCAGCTGTGTGGACAGGCAATAAAAATAATTCATACTGCAAACTTAGCACCTCTGTCAAGGAAGACAGTGTGCCTATCATGGAGTGTCATGACATACTACAGACAAACAAAGCCCTTTGCAGCTTTCAATTGACAGGTAAATCAAGCACAAGAATGATTTCCTTCCTTCTTGCATCACCACTGGAATGCAGACTCCTCCAGAGCAAAACACTGAAGAGATTTAACAGCAAAAATGTAACTCCACACTGTAGATAGTACAAAGGAAGCCACAAAGGTAGGTGAACTAAGGAAACAGCCTATAGCTGGAAAATAGCCAGGCACTGGCAATAATCCTGGTTGCACACAGTGATGGGAATACCACTTGTTAATGGCCACTTAAGTCTTTGCCTTAGAAACTCACCTGGAAGGAACTCCACCAGTTAAAATAAAAAGAACAAGTCACCTAATAAATCATCACCCCATCTTCTGCAGCATCCAAGGTGTCTGCATTCAAGGGCTCACCTGAGCATCTTCAAGATCTTGCCAATCACAACCTGAGTGCAGCTTTCAGAGGCAAGGTACGGAGAGGCTCCAGACTGCCATAACAGACTGTTCCATGCTGTCAGTAGGTACCATGAATACTCTGTCAGACTGGATCCTTGCTCCAGACCACGGTGTCATGGTTTAAACTCAGGCAGCAACCAAGCCCCACACAGCCACTCATTCACTCTCCCACTAGCAGGATCAGGGGGTGAATCAAAAGGGTAAAAGCTAGAAAACTTGTGAGTTGACATAAAGACAATTTAATAGCAAAAGCAAAAGCCACGCATGCAAGCAAAGCAAGGAATTAATTCACTGTTCCCCATGGGCAGGCAGGTGTTCAGCCATCTCCAGGAGAGCGAGGCCCCATCACATTTAATGGTGACTTGGGAAGACAAACACCATCACTCCAAACACGTCCCCACTTCCTCTCCCTGATCCCACTGGTGGGGAAGTGAGCAGGGAGCTGCATGGTACTTGGGCTTAAACCACAAGACGAGGGCACATTTTTACAGGCCCCAATATGAAATATGCAGGCTATTACATTTACATACAGCCTTCACATTCCAGCTGCTTTAGGAACAAGACAATAGTCCAGGGAGAATGCCTCTCTGCTCTTTCCTCTTGTTCTTTTGCATACCCTTGAGCTTCTTTGCTTTTAGCCAAACGCCAAAGATACCAGGCTTTCATCCTTCATGGCAGCACTCTACCCCACAGGGAAACACATCAAAGCTGTCAGTCCTACACACACATCACCATTTACTGAGAAATTGCCCTGTCCTATCGCCCACCCACCCCTCAACAGATAAGCAACTTCACCACATGTGTCAGTCTTCAGTACGAAATGGAAAAGCCTGCAGCCAAAGCAACAGCTGCCACAGTCGATTTAGCCATTGGTAAAAAGAGAAGTGAGGGAGAGAGAAGCCCACTGAAACTCTATAGTCTCTGCTGTTATTTTTATTACAGAAGACCTTGATCAACACCATTTCAGATATAATACTGACACACATTAAGACTCTGGATCAGGGTAAAGTCCCAATACAGGAGAACATGCAAGAGAACTAATATTTCTGTTTCTACAACCCATTAATACAGTGACCACATGACTAAGGTCACAAAAGGAAAACTGGGATTTGTGCCTCCTGTGACACTGATCAGAACCAGACTAGGGAATAAGGGGCCATTCACATGCAAGAACTCCAGCAGCCCAAAAGGAGCCTTTAAGAATTAAATTCAATGGGCAAGCCTCAAAACTGTCAAAATCAAACTCTCGTGCTAATGCTCCTAAGCTGCTCCCAGGCCCTGAAAGGGCTTCATTATCTATGTGGAATGGTGCAGTAGAGGTGAAGACCAAACACCAGACCCACAGCACACATTCAGACTGGACAATCCAGCAGCAATTTTCCTTCTCCTGAGTTCACTTTTACTAAGCCTTCAGCAGAAAGCTCTACACAAGACCTCACACCCGAGGCTGTAAGCAGTGTTTTGGTGGGATGGGGTTTTTTTGGTCATTTTCCTCCTGTTAGACCATAATTTCTATTTAAGGCTGATGCAATGGGGAGACAAAGAAAGAACTAAGAGAAGCTATAAGCCTTTTGTCTACTCCATTAGCACCAAAAGAAGTGTTCCTATATTCCAAGATGCTGCTGAAATTACGTAAATTCACAGCCCTCTCTGCCTTGCAGGATGCATTTCCCCTGCCCTCCAGGCATATCTGTGTTTGTACTACTGTGGCAATTAATGGCTCCAACCAGAGGAGGACTCCATGATGCCAAATGCAGCACAGCTACAGTAAAGAAACAGCTCCTGCCCCCAAAATCAGTCATAATTCAAAGCAAGGTAGAATGAGAGGGATGAACCAAATACAGAGGACAAGGTAAAAGGATGGAAAACCTATTATAAGAATAGGACTTTTAACCGACTGTCTCTACTCCCCCTCCTGCTTTTTACTGAGCTTAGCTGCCCACAACCAACACATCATAAAGACTAAAACCATGAATTGGAGTTTGAGGCCTTTTTTTCGTCCAGAAAGGGGTAGAAATACAACAAAGAGCTACCTTAATGCAGGGAAATTCAGCTGTTCCCATGTTCTTTTAAGCAAGCAATTACAAGTGATTGGGTGATTCTCTAGAGGTGCGTTAGGGGAGGCAGGGATTTAAATGCTGCTCTGAATTTTACAACAGGGGAAGGTACTTATCTACCCTGACCTGGCCCTGCTTTTTATGACTGGCTTATTCCATTCTCAGATGCCTAAAAAGGATGAAAAAGAATGAGAAAGTGTGGGAGTACCCTTCTTTTATCCCTGCCTGAAGCAAAGAGAATGTTTAATTTATAGCATGCCCACTACACACACCCCTCCACAGCTTGTATCACTCAGAATCCACAGCAGAAGGACATGACATTTCTCCAGATTGCAATATGTCCATTCATTTTCAGATACTAGTACTGCTGCTTAGGATAACTACGGCACACCAGGAAATTACTACGGGGGAAAAAAAGAAAGAAAAAACAAAACAGTAATGTGCCAAGAGAAAAGGGGACACATGTGCCAAGCTCTTTTCCAAGAAGATTATGCTAGAAAACTAAGCAGTGATCTGAAAGGATAACTTCAGATGAATAGACTCATATGCAACCCATGTACTTAGCCCGTATGCCAACTGCCAATATAGCACCGCTCTGCTATGCATCCCATCTGATTGTAAAAGGGTGGGAGTTGGAAGCTTTGCACTGCCAAAATGCCAGCCACTAGCCAAAAGGTACATTTGGTTGCTTGTCAGTGCAGCAGATGTGAAATGGGCAGCCTTTCCCTTCTCTGACCTCCTCAAGGACAGCAAAAGCAGCTCCAGAAAAGAAAAGAGATCAGCAAAACTAACTGATTTTCTGAAAGTTCTGCATTTTGGCACTATTACCACATCATGGGGTTTTTTTCCACCAGAAATTTGTCAAGAAAAAATAATCCCCTTAATATTTATCTCTCTATAAGAAAATCCAGGGAGCTGAGGACATTCAAATTAAAAAAAAAAAAAAAAAAAGTAGAGAGTTTCAATAGCAGCAAGGAGGGCTTGTGCTGACAGGATTAAGAGGAATGCTTAATGACCAGCACAAGGGAACACATAGGACTGAGACACCACAGAACCATAAGCCCATATGAAATCTGTTTTCTCTTACAAATACCCTGCTTACCCACTGCCTTTTGAAGCACTAAAACATGTAATGAGGTATCCCATATCTGGAGGCACTTTTTTAAAAATTCAATAATCTTTTAAGTACTGGGGAGAGAAGTTGCTCCACCTTGCTGTGCAGCATGGAAAAAAACTATTGTGACCATAAACACAGGAGACAGCAGGAGGAAAGGAGTTTCACTTCATGACGCCAGTTGAAACAGTGCTGGGTAAAAATCAGGTGCAAACAAGCCAGCTAGAAATCTGTATGTAACAATTCTACCCTTAGAAGATATTCCTCTAAATAAAGATATGACAAAAAAGCAGTCTTGCTGCTTAACACAACAATAAATACCTGCCCAATCCTACCACACTATAAAACAGACAAAAGAGGGAGTTAACTGCAGCAGCTAGGCAGGTTCCATGCAAAACAGAGACAGCAGAGATGTGAGCAGATGTACAGAGGAGAGGCGTCACAGAGTTACCATCCTGAAAGGGAAAGGATCCTTGCTTCTTGGTGTGCATTCCACCTTCTAGGAACTCCACCAAAAAACCGACAAGCCAAAGACACTCAGTTTGAGCCTTAAAAAGGCTAAGATTTTTACATCTGCCTGTTATGAAGAACTCTTGTATTGCATATAATTCTAAGCAAGCTGATTGGATAAATCCATGGGTGATAAGCTTTTTAAAAGTTACTCATTTAATTAGCTATTGCATTTTCAAATTGGGAACTGCGTTTAAAACCACTGGGACACTGAAGTTATTAAAAGTAGGGTTTATTTACAGAGCCATTCTTAGCAGCATATTTAGTTAATAAAATATAGGTAAATTGTGTGTGCTATTAATAAGCTTATTAAAACAGTTAACCCAAGCACATTTCCTACTTAATACAGTAATCCATAGCCTTCTCAGAGAACCTCTCCTTCCCTGTTCAAGGAAATTTACAGGGACCAAACTCCTATTTTTAAATTCAGGCTATAAGCAGGATATTAGAAGAGGTTAGTTCGAACAACCAATGTTTTAACATGTTCTATCCAATCAGAATAATAAGAACTTTAACAACATGCTCCACTTGGTCACAACTCCTTTAAAAAAAAAAAAAAAAGTTCTTCTGTTATCCTGTTACTGCCAGGAAATGATGGAATTTCACCTTAGCAAGTCTCCAATACAGTAATAAAGATCAGATGGAAACATCTCTATACACAGAACACACTTCCATCTACAAAAACACCACCGACACGTCCAGCTGGAAATGCTAGGGGACACTGGGAACCAATTGTCTCAATGAAGAACTAGGTTTCTCAGTTACTATATTGTTATTGCGCTCTCTCAATTACACATAAATATCTGTGAGATTTCCCAAGTACTCCCAAACTGAATTAACAATATTCTTACTATATTCCATTTCCCTTTCTAGCCTAGAGAATATGCTAAGTGATAATGCGTCACAGTTAAATGCACACATGCAAGTCAAGGATGAACTAGAAGATGTGTTCCACTGATAAAAGACAAGACTTTCTCCCTTAACAGCTGAAGATTCATAGCCTTCCATCTCTTCTGCCACTAGTTTCTCTACCTGCCATCTCTACACAGAAGTAGGACAACTCAAAAAACATTCCAGTTCCTGAGATTCAGATTCTTGTAACAATTTTTCAGTAACTAACGTCTATCCTTTCTTCAAGCTTCCAAAATTCACAAATGCTTCAGTCATTCACTCCACACAATATGAGATATTTAAAATTCTGACACCTACACTTGATCTAATAATATAGAGTCAGAAAGCAACAGGCATTTATAGAACACAATTCATCTTCAGAGATTTTTGGCTATCTACCTTAATATGTATTGTGTATCCAGAAACATCTGTTTCTGTGTGCCGATGATATACAAAAGTCTAGTCAGATGCAGGTGGGCTAAAGATATTAAGCTGAACCCCTTAAATTCAGATTTACAGAGCACTTCTTCAGAGAAATACAGTAGGTAAAGCAAAGACACAAAATTAATAATTTCTTGAATGGTGCCAGAAGTACACTTGCAAATAATATTTTAAAAACCCATACTAATTTCCCAACTCAACTTAATTGTCACAGTCACACAGTTTTTCAGCTCACCTCAGAGCCAAAGTCAAGGGTACCCTTTTGCTGTCCTGCATACAAATTTTCTTGCACCTCCCATAAACAAGTCCAGTCCCCAGTCCTCATTGTCAGGCCCTCCTCTAACTGAGTTTGATCTGATGAACAAACACAGTTCACTGCTTCAGTATCTGTTCCCATACTGGAGGCTTGAAAACACCAATAGCCCTTCCTTTACCTGAGACAATATCTTGTGAATGATTCTATCCTGATCATTCTGTATCAGGTCCAAGATTTTTTTTCATCCAACACCCACTGTGTTACATTAGAATAGGCAAAAAGGGAAACAAGTCCCATAGTCTAAATGGCTTCCACAATCTCAAAAGGAAGGGAGGTGATGTGGAGATGAGGGAAGGCAAAGCAACCCCAACCACAAACAGTTCTGTTGCACACAATCATAACCAACTAATGATGAAAGTTAACATTTTGTTTTTACAAACATGTAGGAGGAACTGAACAATGCTAATGCTGTGCACTGATTTAATAGACAAATTCCTTTATAATGGTAGAAAGTAGCGGGAGGAAGCAGGATTTTTCACTTTTGTCTTCCTACAATTACCATTTGTATTGCTCAAGTTTGGTTTGTACTGGGGATATTTTACAATACTTCACTCAGACACTACTGTCCCTTAGGAATGGATTCTGAAAAGATCATTTTGCTACCTCCTGGGTTCAAGGCTCTAAAAACATGTTACACCAAGGAAAACAGAAGTGAAGGATAACTTGCTGTAGTACTACAGTACCAAACACTGGAAAAGAGCAGCTTAGCCAGAGTTTGCCATGCTTTAGTGAAAAAACTGAATATATGGCATCAGTCTGAAACACCAGCAAGCAGTATTCTTTGCCAGAGACTCAGGAGGACCCAGCATGTGTATAGTCAAGTATTTTATGTGTATTAACGCCTAACAAAAGCTGTTGGCATTGTCCATGTGAAGCCAAAAGTTCCAAGGCTCCAGGGAATCGCCAGGTACTCCTGGATTCTCATACTGCATCAGACTCTGTGTGGTGACAAGAACAGTCCTTCAACACCTTTATACCTTATAGCTCTGAAGATTTCTCCTTCAACTCAGTGAAGGAGAAACCACCTTCTAGTGAAAGACTCCCTGCCTCTAGTGGAAGGTTCCCTGTCTGTGGCTAGAGGTTGGAAAGATGATCTTTAAGGTCCCTTCCAGCTCAAACCATTCTATGATGACCTTACATGCATGGTCTCAGAAGATACAACTTCTTTCAAAGCATCTAGATTGCTCCTCATTTTTCACTGTCTTTACTTCATCAGTCCATTAAGAATACACCAGTTGTCACTTTTGTGCTATAAGACAGGAAATAGGTCTGATTCAACATAACATAGACAGGCTTTCAAGCATGGTGAATATTTGGGTCTTCAAGTTTATTTCAGTACCAGAAGACCCACTGCTTCCTCTAAGGATGTGCCAATACAAAAAACCATGGAAAAGGTAGACAACTGGGGAGGAGCAGTCAGCCTCATGTTTACTGGAATTTTTATAGGACAGACAACACTTGGTCCATTATGCCACTTGCCCTTTTTAAGGCCGAGCTGATTGCACAATAAACACCAAGTCCATGTTTCATGCATTGTTTTATGTATACAAAAACTCTGTGGGTGCATAAACATCAAAAAGCTAAACAGTCCATGAAAGAGACTGCAATAAGGCTGGAGGAGTTACTAAACCCCATTTGGTCACAGAAATTGTCTGTGCCTTGGAATGAGACAAACAACTTTGATTTTCCAAAAGGCATTTCATCAGGAAGGTGTATGTAATTACCCATGTTCTCCAAAGCATCGAGACAGATGACCAGCTGCATACCTATCCTCCTCCTGGCCTGGCTCCCAAGTACCCTGGCATTTCCCACTGTTGCCTACATGAATGTGACTGAGGACAAAGGCAAACTGCATTAAGGTTTCTGGCAGTTGGGTAGCACTTCATGTTTTAAGGATCACAGCCTAGGATTCAGTTACAACAGTAACTGTTTACAACATGCTACAAATACCCTGTTAGGAAACATAACAGCTCCAAACTGCTCTGTTCTGTGAAATATGTCAGCAGAGCTTTCCCAGGGTACAGCCATGTTAAGTACTCTGCATATCCTTTAAATCCAAATGTTCGTGCCACCAAACCTGACTAACCTCTCACATACACTTCCTGGATAGGAAACTGAAGGTGGCTAGATTAATTTCTAAATTTCTATTTGGTTTGGGGATTTTGGGAGGGGCGTGGGGGGCTTTTTTGGTTGGTGATTTTTTTTTGGTTTGTCTTTTTTGGGGTTTTTTTTGTTGTTTTGGTTTTTTGGGTTTTTTTTGGGGGGGGGGGTTTGTTTGTTTGGGGTTTTTTTTGGTTTTTTGGGGAGGGGGTTATTTCAAATAAAAATAGTATTTACTGTTCTGCATCATCTCCTTCTGTCCTTCTGAAACAGGACAGGTGAAAATCCAGAGGCAAATAAGAGCAGCTTCTCTTCAGAGATATGATGTGACCAAAACTTCAATATACCTTCTCCAAAGTTACCTGTTATCTCTGAAACCTTATTCAGAAAATCACTTGCCTCTTTTTAAGGAAAGAGCACTTACAGTAGTAAGGAGCTACTGCCCTTGTTACAGCTTTAATTTAATTGCCCGATTACAGCTGCTCCCATTTTCACAAGAGACTATATTATTTGAAGTATCCCTCTACCTAGCAGAGTCTGTACTGACATCAAGCAGGTACAGTGTAATTTATTTCAGATAAAGGTGAAGAGAGAAACAAAGTAAAGCTCTCAGGAAAGAGCACAGCACGACTGTGTTTCCTCTCTGTGGCAAAATGTAGCAACTTCAAGAACAAAATGGCAGCAGAAACCATCTTTATAAAACACACGAAGGTGCAGCAGGGGAGAGAGAGAAAGGAAAAAAAAGTACTAAAAGACTAGGAGTTCTACAGCTGTATTTGGAATAAGGGACTACCCTCAAAAGGAATGCAAGGTGAAAAGGACTATAGGGAACATGAGGTGCAAAGGAAAGACTGTGAAGTAAATTTCTCCCAGATACTTCTTCAAAGAGCATGGCAAATTCAGGAACAGATTCCACAGC
Source organism: Pachycephala philippinensis (assembly GCA_013397055.1). Classification (NCBI taxonomy): domain Eukaryota; kingdom Metazoa; phylum Chordata; class Aves; order Passeriformes; genus Pachycephala; species Pachycephala philippinensis. The sequence continues at coordinate 984,485 of VWZT01006521.1, forward strand.
AATTGTGCAATGCAACCCAAAAGAGCTAACTGTTGTCCAGGGATATTTATGATGCTTTATACAGGGAGGCTATTATCCCTTGGAATGGACTACAGAAGAATCATTTTGCTACTTCACAGGTCCAAAGCTCTAAAAATCTGTGTTACACTTAGGAGAGTAAAAGTGAAGTATGCAGAAGTGATCAAAAGAGAACAGGCGGGTTTTATAGCCTGCAGGGGAAACAACTGATCATATATTCTTCCTATGACAAACAACTGAGAAAGTAATTGAGAGCCTAGCAAAAACCAATGTTGTTACCTCAGCATTATTGATTTTCGGCAGACATCTTAATCTAACACATGACAAAACTTTGGTCATTCCAGTAAGATATAGCTTTCAAGGAAAAATGATATTTATAAAGGTAGTTTATGGTTCAGTTAGAGATTCTTATGAAGTCAAGCTCAGGCTATAAAGGAATGGAAAGAAAAGGACTTCTTAAAAACAAAATGGATAGAAAGTTCGATTAAAAGGTGAAAATATGATTCAAGTATACTAAAGCAGAAGGATCTTCTGATCTTCAAAACACTAAAAGGAGGCAGTAAAAACATAACTTTAAAATACTATACTAAGAAAGCCTTATTCTTATCAAAGGGATGAGTGGCACTGAAGATTCACAGTTCACCTGTTAGGCATTCTTTAAAAAATTTCTTGCAAAATTTAACAGAAATGTTCCCACTGTTCATAGTAAAAGAAACTGGGGTTATTTACATGTAAATATATAAAAGATGAAGCCATAATAGGATAAGAAGATAAAAGTCCATAAAGTCCTTTGTTAACATTCAAACTCAAAGAAATACAACAGTAAAGAAATAAAAATTATTAACACTAAAGAGCAAAACCTCAGAAAAAATACAACAAACATCTTATAAATATACATAGAGAGAAAAAAATGAGCTCAGTTCAGGACAATTACAAAGACTACATCGTCAATTAAAAAAAAAAAAAGGCAGGAAAATAAAGGGAGTATTGCATACAATTAAAAAATTCCTTCCTACCTTCCCTCTGTTTCCTCCCACAAGCAATCTGCCCTTTACAATCTCAGACACCATTCTCTGCACATCTCACTCTCCTGTTTACTGGGGCTATCTGAGCCGTTCCCCCACTGTGGCTTTTCAGCCTGCAGGGGGTAATGCACCACCCACGGAGTCTCAGGTGATAACACTAATTGGGCTCTCTCCTCAGCAGATGTTTTCTACCTGCTAAAGTCAGTACTGTCTTCTTCCCAGCTGCATCACATTAGCAAACCACAGCTGATTAACATGGATGGCCCCTTCTCTGTTCTTTCCAACTGACAAATAGTCTACTAAGAATTCTTGATTTTAAGTCCCAAAGTTAAAAGCCAAGCACAGTTTTTACATGCTTGTGACAAATCCTTACTTGTGAAATGAAATCTGACCTAGAGCTCTCTAGAAATCAGGCCTAGTGAGATGACCATTCATCTTTCTTTAATATGCTTGGGGTAGGCTATCTAATAACAACCCAGTCCTGCACCTCTCCTGCCATCAGGCTGCTGCTGTTGGTTTTGTGCACTCTTGGACAAATGCCCTTAAGGAAAGGAAAAAAGCACTCGCTTCCAAAAGTACTCTTTATTTTTGGTATCCATTCACATGGCTAATATGAAACAAATCCAGCCTGCTGGGCTTTGACATAGATTTTTTCAGATGTCAAAAAAGAGAGGCAAAATATATGGGCATGGGAGAGCCTGGTTAATGAGGTGTCACAGCTATGGTTGATTTGTTCACTGCTCCTTTAATTTTATTATGTCTATCAGAATGATAAGGAGCAACATTTCTCATATTTTGTTTATGCACTATACAGTTTAAGGCTTAAGTGGAGCAGCACCTTGAGACTTACAGCAGGCTTTGCAAGAGAAGAAGAATGCTCCACTCAAGTTGTGTCTATTTCAATCACATGGGGACCATTTGTAGGAGCAAATTATTGCTAAGCTTTATTCCTCAGTACTAAAGACCCATTGTACCACTGTCCACGCAGTTGTTCCAAGTGTGAGGCTGGACTGTGACCTGCAAGGAGATCATTCAGAAAAGTCTGACACCTGTTTTGAGGAATTCAATGTGCCTCTGACCCATGTACTTCGACTGCAAACTCTCTTTGTCAGGAGAACTGCTTCTATCATTGGATCTGTCAAGCTGAGCCACTGAACAAGCCATTTCACTGGGTCTCCCCCAGTCAAGCTCAATTTGAGTTTTACAGTCCTTGATACTTGTGGGATATTGTCACAGAAGCCATTAACGTACTTTGCACTGGGAATTATGCTGCTTGGCAGGGGCTATCTCTCCTCACGATACCTGCATGTCCAAAGCTGAACCTAGTCTTGTAATGAGATTGCAAAAAGTAGTCATATATATTCAAAATGTTGGCCTGTAAGCCAGTAAGGCCTGAAAATATTTACCAATATGTCAAAATGCTTCTAGCTGCAAACCGTTTCTAAACCATTCGCTGTTTGCAAGTTTAATGGCTTAAGGCTTATGGGCTCATGAATCACCAGCTTTCTTAGCAGCAGCATTTGAAATGTTGATATCTTAGCCTTGAAATAGATGTGAAGGTACCACAGCCTTTACAAGCTCTTATCGAAAGACATACTTTAAAAGCTCCCACAAAAGACTGAATGCAATAGAAGTAGCTGAGCAGGATGAAAGTAACCGAACCAACTTAGTTAAAGTCATTGTTCATGTCTGTGTTCCATTTCAGTGATTACCCTCCAGCTGGACAATGAATCATATTAAAGGAAGCTTTACTACTTACAGTTTGTCTGACAAAAAATCCAGATGACTTTAGAAGCAATGATGAGTATTTGGGAAACTATTAGTCTTATTTCAAATTACTGAATTCAACTATAAAAAATTTTTTTGAGACCGCAATTCCATTTATCACAAATTAAAAAAAAAAAAAAAAAAAAAAAAAAGATGGTATCATTCTTAAAATTTCAAGATTTTCAGTTGAGAAGATGAATGAACATTCATGGCAAAAAAATTGCTGTAACAGATATGTGTGGAATGAATATCTCTAAGGTCAAGGAGGTGATACTGCTAAACGGCATACCCTGCTTTATAGAACTGCAAAATGAAATGTTAAGCATAATACTAGAGAGATAACAGGGATGGAACAAATACATAGCAAAACCAATTAGAAAAAATAAGAAATCTCCATCATGAATAAAATAATAATTTCATATACAGTCCTCTAAAATACACCATCAAGTGATTTATCTAGGTCTTGCAAGAGGATACATACACCGTGGAGTGTAAAGTTATAAAATATACACATTTTTCATCTACAACCCACAAGACAGATGAATGAACACATAAATATGGTAAATAAGTTCTGTTTCAATTCTAAACAAAGATATAATGAAAACCTATTAAAATAGAATAAATAAATACAATCAAATGCTTATGGGTTTGCTTATTTGTGAATCTTAAAAGGTAAGGAATTCATGGCTTGATGTCTTTTCTGAGTTTCTGGCCCAATCTATGCATCCACAATGTCAGTGCAGACAACTTGCAAATATGCCTCTTCCCTCCTATCTTCTTGAACCAGATTAAAATCCCAATCTGTATCAAATATTTCTCTGAGGATGACTAAGATCACGTTGGCCTCAGCTCTAGAAACTTTTTGCTCCATCAATATAGATAAAAATTACTATTTTTGCTATCACTCAACCCAGTAACTCTTCATTACCAACCCTCATTTCACTCCAAACCCTCACACTCAGCTATGCAAAACCAAGCAGAAATATTTTGACATATTTCCAAGATTTTATGTTCATCTTCACAACTAAAAAGTTTTGTCTAAGGTCTCATTACCTTGCTTACTACAATTCTTTCCCTAGCTCTCATCTCATTCAAGTCCCATTCACCCAGAATTTCAACCCAATCAGCATTTTCAGCAATTAATCTGACCATAGGAATGCATGAATGCATTCTTCTTTTGTTTTTCCTTGTATTTGGGCTTTTACTCGTTCTGCACTAATATTTGAGGTAAATTTTTAAACACTTCCAAACTTCATTTTCCTTCCTTCTGATCACTCCTTAAAACTTTGCTCTGATTTCTCTTAAGAAATTTGAGTTAGGCTACTGCCAAGCATGCTTCTCAATACAATCCAATTCCTTACACTTCCTGTCCATGACCATGGTTTTACATTCATATTGTAAGCTTTTGGGGAGAAAGATAGCTGTCTTCTCTTTCAGCTGTACATAAGCTTCAAACATTTTGCAACTTTACTCACTAAACTAAATACATGTAGCATTTACACTTGCTTTTCAACATTTTATGCAAATGTTGACATGTTTTAGAGGACTGTGTGACTGCTATCCTCATTGTAAACAGAGGAGAACAATGTGCAGATAACTAAAATTTTAAGTAAGCAACATTTAAATTATGCTTGAAGCCACACCAGCAACATTGCAGCCCAAACAAAGGAAACATAACACGCAACTCCACTGAATGCTTTCCTATGTCATAGGCCAATACAGCTTCAAAAAATGTGTAGGGCTTATTTCCAATGAGCTGTGCTGTTCAAACATACCTATACACACTTCCTTTGGGGTATCTATGACACACAGTGATTTTCCACCACAGAGCAAGTATGATTTTAGAAAGAGTCATCTATAGCTGCTCTGGTCCACATCTATACCTGGCTGTCCACACTGGACAGTGGCTGAAACCCCCACAGATTTTACTTCTTTTTAGTGCAGCAGTAGGACAATCAAGATGCTTACATACTACTCTTTACCACCACCTTGGAGCAGGCCACGGAACACCACCTGGGAGGCACAGCCTGCCAGAACAGGCTGAGTTCAGGTAGTTGGCACACGGAAGACTGAAGAGGGAAACAAAAAGAAAACCAACAGAAAAGAATGTAAATTATGAGGACAGTGAAAGGAAACAGCTTATTATACTCAAGGCAAGTAATTTAGCATTTTACAGCAGTGCCTCAGTTAGTAGGCACATGTAAAAATAGTTGCAAATGAAAGGCAGGAACCCAGAAGCGAGATGATAGCCTTATCAGTAGGCTAATGCTTTGCCAGTCCCATTTCTACAATAACTCTACAGAGATAGATGACACCAAGGTAGATGGTGTGCAACATTCTCACATAGAAAAACACTCCTGGAAGGAAGGTTCCAGAAGAACAGACTACGGCATATATCAATTACCCAGTGTCTGTAAAACCTTGAATAGATTATCAATATGAATAAAGTGAGAATTTGTACACCCTGAGGTCAGCCACTATCCTGTCTGTCCTACTCCATATGTTTTACAAATGCGATCATGTTCTGGCTCCAGCCTGAATATGCTGCCAAAACTCTCCTACCCTTTCAAGAATGCAGTTCCAGAGAGAAGGCACTTTCAGGCACAGCAAATATGCCTACTGCCTACAGCTCTGGGAGCAATCCTGATCTCCCATGAAATCTGTGCAACTGGACTGACCTTACAGATATAGGGAGCAGTGGGGATTGTACCCAAGCCCATATTACACTTTTATCTCTAGGTAGCCTTCACCTTACTTAGCACAAGTAGTAGGCAGAAATCTACCAAAATGTTTAAATGCTCAGGTAGCCACAGCACTCTGCAAGCATGCGTCCAATAAATCTGTTAATCAAAGTTTCCTGTTCAGAATGTATCACAGAGTTATGTAAACTGAAAACGGAAATGGCTCAGAGAAAAGCTGATGGCTCCATTCTATCCAGCTGGAAGACTTTAACTCTTTTGACCCCCCCTACAAAAGTATTTTATCATATCTTAGATATCTGAAAATCAACTTCCTTATCTAAAGGAAACAACATGTTGGCCAGTACAGTGATACAGTAAAACACCTGACACTGCCAGCGAAGCTATTACTGATTAACAGCTTGGGTGTGGGAGGAATTTCAGAAACACATTTAAGTATGTTAGCAACTCAGTTCACCAGTTCTCTTGGAGCTTTCAAAAACCTGAAGGTCCCAGAGATGTCCAAATGGGGCACCTCGTTGAGTCGAGAAATCAACACAACACTGGAAGTTTGCACACTTAGTGTGTTTCATTGAACAGCGCAACCCACAGTCCCTCTCTCCCTTGTGCTGCAGTTGTAGAGAAGAACCACTAGATGGAGCCGCACCGTCACAAATCTGATTTATGGCCGCCGGAAGAGTTGTTGCATCCTACAGTTGTTTGGCCTAAAACTGACACGTTCCAGCGCATCCCGATAACTCATCTTCTGAAAGACGGGATGAAATGCTCTCATTTACAAAAGCAAAATGTATACAGAGAAAGTGACGAGATACTGAATGAAAAAAGCCACCAAGAAACACTCACAGCTTTCAAAATCAAATAAATTTTAGAAGTGAACTGAAAGTTATTTTATCTGCCAAGACAGATCATATGTCTTACTTTGTTCTGCAAATCAGAAATCACAGCAGACTCCCTAGTGAGTGGCACAATCCGTTGCTGCAAAAGAAATACAAGAGCTCTGGGCTCAAGTCTTTGTAAATAAGCTCTAACACACACTAAAAATGCAGTGATCGGCAAACCCATTTCCCATAAATACCCTGGTGATATACTTAATCCGACACTTAGGATGTACTTAAAAAAGAATATTTTTTCTTCTAACTGCACTGACATTTGTTTTGCTAGCATAGGGAAATGATTGAAACGTTTTCATCCAAACCTACCAACACACAATTCATCTGGCTTTCTAGAGATGGACTATGTGCCAAAAGGGAATTTTTACCTGCTTTCACCTCCTACATCTGTGGAGGCCAAGTTGCAACTCAATCCATTCCTATGTATTCCTGGTCTGTGTGCAATATCACTAATTTCATCAATGATAGATCTCCACATTTTGCTTGTGTTTTCTAAAATCCAGATATTTCCAATACTTCACAAAATGAAAACCAATTCCCCAGCCCATCTCCAAAAGGAACTGCAAGGTCCTTTCACAGAAGCACGAAAACGTTGGTTTTAGGCTGACATAAAAAAGATTACACAATCATTGTTGACTTATAAACCAACTCCCTCAGCAACAGGTCCGGTCAGGGAGGAGATCCCTCAACAAGGCTGTTAAGCAGTGGCAAGGGCACTGCTCCACCTCACCTGGAAGGTGCTGCAGAAGGGGGCTGAAACAGCAGCAGAGGAAACCAGGCCCCATTCCCCCTCTCTTGGAGAATTTTCCTCGACCCCTTTCACCTGGAAACTCACAGGTCATAGAACTGAAATTCATAAAATCTTAAATGCTTTTTGACGAGTAATTGCTCACACCCCAGCTGGAAAGAAACATCGTTCTAGGGAAGGAGAGCTCACTTCCTGGGCTAGTTGGAGTACCAAGCCTCTTACGAGCGTATTTCTGTGAAAAGCTCCTCCATCAAAGCCCATTACCAGCTCACACGACACTTGGATATGTTTTGGAACGAAGATTGCAGTGAAGCTGTACCAGAACCAGCCTCTGAGAGGAGGTGGTAGCAGAAATCCCAGGTGCTGTTTTTGTCACTTTACACACCACAACCGAGTATGTCACCGAGAGGGAGGCACGCACCTCCCGCGGGTGACCCACCCTCTTGCCACGCCAGCCGAGCCCAGCACCGGGCACGCCGGGGCGCGGGGACCGTAAGAACCACCAAGACCAACCCAAGCGCCGCCGGGCCAGCGCAGCCCCGCCCTCCCGGGGCGGGCGGACCGCACCGCCCCGCGCCGCTTGTGACCGGGCCGGGCCGCGCTGCTCCCTCCCGCCGCGCCGCGCCGCNCGCTCGCTCCCGACTCCAAAATGCCGCTTCTCAGCGTGCCCAAAGAAGTGGCCGTCGGGACGGCGATGCTGGGGGTCGCCTTTGCCACGGGTATGCTTGCAGGTAAGCGGCGCCCCGCAACACCCGCCACACACACGGAGACGCGAAGGCTGCACCCTCCTCGTGTCCCCACCGGGGACGGGACGGGAAGCGCAGCGCCCGGGCAGGTCCCTCCCAGGGTGAGCAGGAGTCCCCGCCGCGGGTGCAGCCCGGCGGCCGTCGGGATGAGACCCCTTGGGGCTGCCCTGCGGGCAGGGATTTATTTCGCTGAGCTGCGGCAGTAAATACACTGATGCTCTTAGAGCCCAAGCCGCTCCCTGTAATCCAGCTACGGCAGTGTGGGGCCGGGCCAAGGTCCCGGCGAAGGCGACGACATGCTCCCCCGTCCGGCCCCTGCCTGCATTTGTTTGGCCACCCCGGGAAGGCCAGGGTGCGGTCCTTGAGCACGGCATTGTCTTCTGGTAGCAGTTTCGCTTTCATTCCCCGGGGGCAGCGGAAGAACGAGCCCACGATCCAGGAGGGGAAGGAAACTGGTGTTGGGTTTGTGACGCCGGCACGTGGTTGCTTACCCTTTGACTTCAAGCCAATTGTTGAAATAATCTACATCTCGGCGTGATCATCTGTGAAATAGAACCACTAACAGAAAATGAACCCCCTCGAAATTAAAGTGTTCTGTAGTAGCAAACAACTACCAGGAGATGTGGAAATGAAGGTGTTGTTATTTCTTTAAAATATTTGATCCATGTGGTAAAAGAAATGTTGGGCATCAAAGCTGCAGTCAGTTCTGTATTTGAGTAGAAAAGTACTAATCCTTAAACTTCAACTTTCAGCATCTACTTTGTTTGCATACTGGTTTCATGCTAAACAAGCCATTGAGCAAATACCAGGTTTCCCCTGGCTGGAGGGCAGGACAGTGTCATGAGGAGAGCACGGGGTTTGAGAAGATGCATCAGCTGACGGGTGTAAAACCCGGCGGCCTCTATTCATCTGCAAAACAAGGACCCCAGACTAAGAAAATTGTGCGCCTCATTCACAAAAAAAGATAGTCCACCTGGTTGTCCAGCTATGTTGCGTTTTCCATTTTCACAGCTATTTTAGAGCAAAGAACTTTTCAACCTTTAGTGATACTTCAATCCTTGCTTTATTTAAAATGGCAATAACTGAAAAGTATAACAGTTATTATTACTTATTTTTTGTAGGTAAAAGATACCCTTCTTTAGTTTTTGGGACACCCACATCATCCACAAGTGGGATGATTGGGAAAAGCAGTCCTCTCCGGCAATACATACTGGATCACTCTTTGCGGGAACATCCAATTCTAAAGAAGCTGCGTCTGGTCAGTATCGCCCACCCCTCATCCTGAACTGCTGGGATCCTGGTCACGTTTCCTTCCTCTGTCTTATTTGCATACACACTAGAGGGGTTTTTTTAGCTGGTAATACCCAGACTCTTCAATGTTCAGGGCTACCTACATGACTATTTAATAGTCTTGTCATACATTTTAGACATGTCTTTCTATCCTTGGCTCCCAAGGCCATGTGTTTGGGCTGCACTTGATTTGGACTTGAACAGATGACTTCTGTTCATTTTGGTTGGCATATAAGGAACCTGTAGCTTAGAGAGGTGATGTCCTCCATCAGGCTCCAGTGTCAGAGATGAGACCAGACATCCTGACTCAGGTTTGAGTCGTTTCAGGTAAGACAAACTGTTCCTGTGTAAAAGAAGTTAAATGCTAACTGCTGGAACAGGTTGGGTGGAATGATCCCTAGCAGAAGAAAGGAAACAGGAGGACATACTTTCCCTTCAACTGACATGGCATAGCCCTGCTTCTCCGATTACCCATTCCTCAGCACCAAGAGCCCTTCCACCCTGGGATGGGCACAGCTCCTCCAGGTTTGTGCTGCGTAGCCAGAACTACGTGGTCTGGCCTTTGGCAGGCGTTAACCTAGAGTTCACTATAGCATTCAACGTGTCTTCAAGGAAGTGCATGTGTTTGTTTAAATTCACAGAAATAAAGGACTTTCACAGTCAAGGTTCCTCTATGGTTCTTTGTTAGTTACAAATTTTGCTGAGTTTGCCACAGCCATGGTAACTTTGGAGCATATTACTGCTTTGAATATCCACTGCTTATGACACACACAACATCCACCTTACAGTTAAATTCAAACCAATTTCTGGCTCATAGATGGAGCACAAAGCCATCTGAAATGAAAAGACAGAGGTATCTGTTTTTCCTGGAGTTTCACTGGGCTTTTTTTCTTTAGGATATTGGTTTGGTAGATTTGGGTTTTGTTTGATGTGACGTGGGTTCTTTTTTCCCCTTTCTAGCTCACTGCTGATCATCCCTGGGGCAGAATGATGGTCTCCTGTGAGCAGGCTCAGCTTATGGCAAATTTGGTCAAACTCATTAAAGCCAAGAAAGTTATTGAAATAGGTAAGAGTGTCAGTCTGTGGTAAAATAAAACTCTTGACTATTCTTCTCCAAATATAGCCATGTTTAACATAAGATATCCAAATACAGTAAGGTACTGCATACCTGTCAGCAATCAGGTGGGCAAACTACAGCATGAAAAGGAGTGTCTGCTTTGCACTTGGTTGCCACTTTGTCTAACTGTGCATTCAGTAGTTCTGACATCAGCATGATGGCTCATCAATTCCGAGACTATCTGAAAAACTGAGACCAATAAATCTCTTGAGTCTTCAGCAGTTGCAGGACAGGGTGTATTCTGTCCTTCCTGTATCAGTTTCTTGCTAGAAGAAAATATTTTGGTGCACAGGCCCTGTATCAAATTCACTTTGCTTGATGCACCTATGTTACCAGGATGTTGTGAAAGACAGACTGATGCTAAGCAGCCAGGTATGGGTTCTCACCATCTTCATTCTTGGCCTGGCTGTTAAAATTCCCTGGTATTTTGCTGCTCATCCAGTCTCTCTGGGTTACACATGCAAGACCAGACTCTGCCTTGTCTGTCCATAAGACTTTTGGAAAAAGCTAACATTGAACTTTGCCAAAAGATTGATTTAAAAAAAAAAAAAAAAAGTAAAAATTCCTCCCAACCCATCATTACATTAAAATGGAAGGAAAAATCTTTACTGTCCATTAACAAATTGCCATCCTTGATTCCTTCGGGTATTTTATTCCTGAAGAGAGCCCTGTAGTTCTTTTTCCACAATACAGTAAGTGTTGATGTCTCTTGTGATTTTCCTAGGTGTTTTCACAGGTTATAATGCCTTGAATATGGCACTCGTCCTGCCAGATAATGGCCGAGTTATTGCCTGTGATATAAATGAGGACTATGCCAAAATTGGAAGGCCGCTGTGGAAGGAGGTAAGCAGCATCTCCTGTTACACATTGGGGACAGCTGCCTTTATATGTGAAGAGATTTTGGTATTTTAGACTTGCACATTCACACAGAAGTATTCTTATCATTAAAGGAGGCTGATAGAGTTCTGTTTGGGAAGAATAATAAGTGGTGTTTGGAACCTAGAAATAATAGGAAAACTATCTGAACACAAGTCACTCCCTGAGTACAGCCTACTAACAGGTTATTTCTTGACCACTTTTATCAACTCTATGTTCTTTTTCATCTTAGGCAGGAGTAGAGCATAAAATTGACCTGCGGATTAAGCCAGCAATTCAAACACTTGGTAAGTAACCTGAAATAACGGATTGTTTCCCCTTCCCTAGAAATAGAAGAGGGATACAATAGTGATGAAATTTAAGACCAAATATGGTTGTGAACGTGATCCCTTTTGCTAACAGGGGGGCAGCTTCTCTTACATTAAAAAGTAAAAATCTTCAGGGGTTCACAGTTTTCCTGCCTACCAGCAGAGAGGAAGAAAATGCTTGTCCTATGTAGTGGGCTGTACTGGTCACTCACCTGTCCTGTCCATCACTTTATTTAATCTATCAAGTACTATTGTCAGCTGCTTCTGGGAAAGCTGATTAAAACAGATTAATTAGACAAAGCCAAATTTCTCTTATCCATTGTCCATTCTAAGCAAGTATTCCTTTGTTAAGTGAGGAAGAGTTTTCTGAAAGGGCTGAGGTGCAGAAAAATTCAGAAACCAATATACAACTTAGGCTGAATTGTGTTCAGAGAAGTTCAAATTTAAGATGTGCCAAAAGTGCGCAAGGCCATTAGTAAGGCAATGACTTTTCTCATTCAAGGAAAGAGAAAATGTGGGGCAGAGGAAATACTAATAAATGTTCTGAAAATGCAAGAAATTTTCTAGGATTGTTGGATGCAAAAGGTTTCCAGCAAAGGTGTTTGATGGATCCACAGATCTATTGATAACCTTGTATTACTTTCAAATCCATCCTTTCTAAAGAGGCAAATATAAGCAGTTTGCTGGTATGCACACTCCTTGAAGTCTTATCAACTGCTTTGTCCAGGCATTGCTTCAGACAAAATGATCCTCTGCTGACAGAGGGTAAGGGCAGGTCAGAGGCGTGGCAGAGGACCTTAGGAGGCAGTAATCACCTCCTCTGCAACAGGTAATTTGGAATTCTCAGTCAAGAAGTCTGTTTAGGAGAACTTAAAACTGAATTCTACTTGCCTTGGCCCAGAGAGGGACTACTTACAGCAATTTTTTGCTGTGGTAAGTATCTCTGACAGTGTTTGTTCATGACCTGTGTCATGGCACTTGATCTACAAGGAGAGATTAGCATTTAGAACCTGTTTATAAATGTGAGAAAAATTCTAATCCACTCAAGAAAACAGTTCTCAGCTCGAAAAAAGCTGAAGGTGTAGAGTATGTCTAGTTTCAAAGTGCTTGACTTGTTTTTACTGTTCCTTTCAGCAGTCCCAGCTGTATCCTTCAGGTCTGGAGCTACTCCACAAAGTCCTAAGCACGCAGAACTCAGTAACTGCGTGTTTTATGGCACACATAATGTCTAGATTGGTTTCTGTGGGATAAGCTTTTCTAGTAATTACCTGTGGAGGAATAGGCTGCCTGATCAAGGCAGCCAAAAACATTTAATGAGAACTTTGACACAAATGGATTTCTTCCTCCTACACAGCACTAACCAGGGTGTAATGACTCACTTTGTTGCTCATCTAGATGAACTGTTGGCCAATGGAGAAGCGGAAACCTTTGACTTCGCTTTCATTGATGCGGATAAAGAAAGCTACAATGAGTACTATGAAAAATGCTTGCGCCTCATAAAGAAAGGGGGAATAATAGCTATCGATAATGTAAGTACTGCAGTTCTGATGGTAATGCACAGGCAGTTACTGCTCCTGGCTGTGGGAAAAGAAAAAAACGTCTGAAAAGTGGAATTCTAGGAATGTGATTTCTGACCTGCAATTGGGTTGCCAATGGTGACGTGTTTGTTCCATGTAACACAAAAAAAAAGAAAACTCAACATAAACTCCTTAAGTAAGCTACATAAAACACTAATATAAGCAAGGAATAAAACCCTCTAGAAGTAAGAAGTGATGTGTGAAAGTTATATTAGTACACAGTCTGTGATAACAGAAACATAGAAATGTTTTTGTAATTCATTACAGAGAATGCTCTGTATTATTCTGGTTTGTCTTATAGTACATTTATACTATGTACAGTACTTACACAAGATCAAAAGTAGCACTTGTAATCAGTAACTATTAATAAGTTATCAATTAATTACTTTTACAAGAAACAAATGATGTTAAACTTCAGGAACCTTTGGGGTTATGGTGGCAGCTGAATAGGGGCTCTTAAAAACCTATGTTTAAAGACATCTCTTTTTATTTTGGCTTCAGATCTACAGTAGAAGTACAATTAGCAAGTTCTGTGGACTCTAAATCCCACTTACTTATGAGAGTTCCATGTCAGAGACCATTAGACGTCTGAAATACAACAAACAATATTAATTTCTAAAAAATATGCAGAAGCTTTTCCAAAGCTTCCTTTGTGGTCCAAGGACCGTATTGGAATAAATGAGGTGCATCATACTTCTTTTTTCAATAGGTCTTTTGGAGTGGAAAGGTGCTAAAACCAAGGAAGGATGACTTGGCAGCGCAGAGTATCCACCGCCTCAACGAGAAGCTTCTCAGAGATGCACGCGTCAATATCAGCATGATCCCAATGGGGGACGGAGTCACATTAGCATTCAAGTTGTAACTTGAAGAAGCCCAGCAGATGGGAAATAGCAAGCAGCATCAAATCGTCAGGAAAAATGCAGGTGGAACAGTATCAAAAATGGTAATTTAACCTATATCTCCACTGGATAGCACAGCCTGGGAAAGTAGACTTTAGAAGCAGCAGGATGCTAAGGGCAGCTAAGTAGAGAAGAGATTTGTTATGAGATCTGCTGTGGTTTCTTACTTTAATTGTAATAAAGGAAATAAACTTATGTGAAATTGTCCTTGTAAGAAAGGGATTGAAAAAATCGCCTCTATAGATTGTCCAGGTGACTGAATACAACAAAGTAATTTTCTGTCCTAGAAGAGCCTCTTGAGCAGTGGAATAATCAGTCAGTACCATCAAAAGGAAAAGAAGTGGAGTTTACTAATGTTTATAGCCATAATAGAAGAAATGGATTTTTAATGAAATTATGTCAAGGAGATTGCTAGCCTTCTGAGACTAAAAATATTGTAAGTCATTCCTTATCTTTGAAGGATACTACATAACAAGCCTCAAAAAGACATCATCTGAAAAAAAAGAGTTCTTTTTAAAAGCTTATCAAAGGATAAACAGTATTTGCAATACTATAGTTGTGTTCTCTAAAACCTTTGTGCACAAGGACTGGATTTCTTTAACTTAGGTAACAGTGCAGGTAGGTTTTTTTTTTTAAGCCAGAATGAGGAAGAGCAAATGGGCAAGAAGCAAACCAAAACAATTCTTCTCCCTCCCACTTGCCTCCCAAAGAAGCAATTTGCTAGTTGCTTGTTTCCCAGAAGGTTTCAAGCAGAGAGTATTGGTGGCAAGCCTACAGAAGGATTATGATTGTATGAGGATGCAATACAGCTGTTAACTGGCTATTCAAATCGTTACTGCAAGCAGAGATTCCCTTCCTAGGCAGTATGTAACAAAATTTCAGCCTGTGATTCTTTATTACAGATAAAAATTAAGTAAGATACTGAAAGTAGGATTTTACTGACAAAAGCTTCACTGGTAACTGTTTTGGGGGACTGATAACACTGGAAGGGTATCATATATATAGAGGAAATGGATCTTCAGATTTGTTGACCTTCTGAAGGGAAGCTGTATCAGAGCTAAGAGAATCCTTCTTCCATTTGCTTAAATACTGCACTTGAATGACTCGACGCACCGGGGGACAAAGATTTCAAGTCTCAGAATGGTTAAAACTGTCTGCTTGGCTCATATTTTTGAAATTTCAGCTGGGTAGCTTGGGTTCTGGTAAGGGGCAGAGGTTCAGAGCCTCTGGGCTTTGCAGTCTCAGACGCTTGCCATAGTATAGTGCAGTGGAGAGCAATGAAGAAAGGAAGCATTGCCTGATGGCTTCAGGGTGGGGTTACGACTGAGGAGATCTCAATTCTATTTCTGTCACTTCCACTTAAAACCCTGATTCAGCAAAGCATATCAGGATGTGCTTAAGTACTTTGCTGAATTGAGGACTGACTGCAAAATCCATGTCTGGGAGAAGGCCAGGACAAGGTGCGTGTGGCCCTTAAATGAGAATTTAAATAGCGCATAAAGTTTGCCCAGTTTCTTTTTCTGAGTACAGATTTACCCTCAGAGCTTCAAACCTCTGCACTCCTCAAATTTCTTCTCTGCATGAAAGAAATAACACCTTATTAAATTCTTAGTGGTTATAACAGGTCTCAGATAGAGTGGCTAAAGGAGTGTACCGGATCATTATATATTTGCATGCGGAGCTTCTGGCCATGTTCTAGTTTACAATTTTACTTTGTCAGCAGATAACAAAAGAATCCTAAGGGTTAAAAACAAAATGGGACACTATAACAGCAGGGGCATCCTCTCAAATATTCCTTCTTTCAGAGGCTATAGGCTGATAATCATGAGCAAGCTACAAGAAGAAGAATACATACCCTGCCCTAAACGTACCATGATGGCCTTTCACAAACATGAAGAAGTCATTGGAAGATCAATCACAGACTCTGAAACTGTTTTACTACTATTTTCCAAGTTGCAAGAAACCTCTCAGTGAAGCTGAGCCAAAAATAGGCAAGCGTCATGAGTATTTTTGCAAGAAACCATCAAATAAGAGTTTAGCAACATTCAAAACCAGATACAAGCACTCACAGTTGATGAATTCAAAAACTCCTATTCCTTCTGTGGTGGGAACTGGCAAAGTCCCCATTACCTGTGCTAGAGGATGACCTACCAAGTGCCTGAGGCTGAAGCCGTGTGCAGCAGCCAGCTAGCATTTTGCCTCTGCTTTGGACTCTTCCATTTTAAATATGCAGATCATAATGTGAGTATTTCATCAAACCTGTCTCCATCCTGATCACCTAATTACCATTAGAAAGAATAGCAATGTGTCCCTAAACTACAGATTGATGAGCCATCTGTAAGCTGAAACAAAGAGCAGAAGGAAGCTTAATTGAATCAAATATTTAGAATACATTATACTATCTTGTAGTTACTCAGAAACTGGCCTTCTCTTCAGGCTTCTGTCCTGCACATCTGGAATTCATCACCACTAACTGCATTTAATCCTTCAACCTTACTATGAAGTGACTGCTGATAATATATAATTATGGTTTAATTCAAGTGGTGAATCAGCTATGGGGAATTTGTGGGGGCAATGGGAATTTAGACTTCCATTCGCTGATGAGAATGGACCACCCAATAATGCAAGGCAAGTCTTTGTCTCTCTCTAATGGAGACATCATGTATGGCAGCTCATGGGTCTGCTGATCCCTCTCAGGTAATACACCTGCCTGAGCTACTGCTCGCATTATAGAGGCTCAGGATTTTCTGCTCCTGGAGAGGAGCTGACCCAAGGGCACGGCTGTTGCCCAAACCCTCACACCCAGCTGTTCCTGCAACACTTGACATCTCTTCTACTTGCAAGGGATGACCCCAGAGGGGCCAACTCAGGTGACAAATGTACAGCTAGGACTTGCTCAGAAGCAAATGGGGTTGAAGCATGGTCCATTAAACAAAAAACAATGACAACAACAACAAAGAAAAAAGAATTCCCCCTAATGTGGTAACTCTCAGAAGCCACCATGGCAATTAAAGCATGTAATCTTAACTGCTGGTTGGGTATCTCAGTTCCTGCTCCAAAGATGTCACATTCAAAATGGTATGGCATATTTATATGGGTGACAAGGAAGAGAACAGAAGACTTTTTAAGGGTAGGCTTTGCATCTCTACTAGCTAATTAAAAAAGCAGGACTGAGACTGGATGCTCAGAAATCTAGAGAGAAGGCTGCCCCAAAAAAACCAACTAATTGTCCAAGGGTAGACACAGGGCTCAAGGCTCAGGTGCTCAAGGCTATGCATTTTCAATGCTGCAGCTTTTAGTCCTGCTGGGACACTGGGGGACAAAGCAGGGAGTATATCCTCAGTCTCGCATGTTACTAAAGGAAGTAATGGCCTAAAGAAAAACCGGGCTACTAAGTGGAGCATAACTTACAGGCATTTGTTGAACCTCTCACACTGCTGTTACTCCTTTTACCAAACTCAAGTGGTTTTAATCTATTTGAATTCAGTCACATAACACACAGACAGCACTTAGTGTGAATTGCTGCTCCTGGAAGACAATTAGCCAACTTTTTGTGACAAAGCCCTTAGGATACAGGGAAAGGAGCATGAATATAAATTTCATCCAAACTCCTTCCTTTGAGCCATGAGCAGTTCCCAGAAACTTTGCAGCTCAGATCTGAGGGACATTCCATATCACAAGCACTGCAATCCTGATATTGGAGTGGCAACAGCAGAAGGTGCCATAACTGGGTCCTTTTTGATGATGTAGTAGCACACAGTTGGCTACATCCCTGCTTACGTTCTCTTTATCACTTGAAGAAATCAATCCTAAATGGTCACAGTGGGAGTAAAAGAGCTAAGAGATCAGTACTTTTTAAGAGATTTTTCTTGCTGTGTGCTGGATTGGGCTGGAGTAGAGTTAAATTTTTTCATAGCATCTAGTACAGGGCTATGTTTTGGATTTCTGCTGGAAATAGTGTTGATGTTCCACTCACTCCACCATACCAAGGAACAGGCTGGGGATGCATGAAAAATTGGGAGGAGACAGAGCCAGGCCAGCTGACCCAAACTGACTGAAGGGATACCATATGGCAACATCCTCAGCATATAAAATGGGGGGAAGAAGGAGGAAAGGGAGACATTCAGAGTGATGGTGTTTGTCTTCCCAAATTATGTTTGATGGAGCCCTGCTTTCCTGGGGATGGCTTTCCTGCCTGCAGATGGGAAGGGGTAAATGAATTCCTTGTTTTTACGGCTTCTGCTTTGTTTATTAAACTGTCTTTATCTCAGCTCACAAGTTTTCTCACTTTTACTCTTCCAATTCTCTTCCCCATTGCACCAGGCATAGTGAGGGAGCAGCTATGTGGGGCTTAGTTGCCAGCTGGGGTGAAACCACAACACCCTGAGATTAATACAGCTTAGTTTTACCCATCCCATCTACTGAAAGCGCACAGGTCTCCTCCATCGTGGCACCACCTTTACACTGCCTTAAGGAATGTGACCATTCTGAGCGGCTCCATCCTTTCTTCCAAACAACAGCCAGACACAGTCGAATAACCTAAAGCTCCCCACACACAAAAGATCTGGGCCCATCTCTGAGTGGTTTGCAGCATGTTTGATTTTACTGCTCATTCCATTTTCATAGGAGAGGCAGCACTATCATGGCCTTCCCAGAATGAAAATGTGGAAAGTCACGAATAAAACATGAAGGGTCTTTTGGGAAGGGATCGCTGATGACATCCCAAACAAATACTGAGTGAGGGAATGACAAAGCTCATTCTTCCCTCTTTGCACACCTAAGAGCTGCAAATGAGCACTTCTTGCCACGCTGAGCACTGAAGTTTCTTCAGAGAAGCATAAAGACATTATTTTGTTTCCTAACTCATCAGTTGCTCTGCTCTCTGGTCTCCCAAGCCCTTTCCCAGGGCTGTGGCATTTCTCTGCTGCTGCATGTTGTGCCAGTGATTTGCACTAGATGAAAAGGCTCTGCACGAGTATAAAGCATTACCTCCGCATAATTCTAATCACACAAAATTGGTCTCATGCATTTGCAGCTACTCATGCTTTCCAAGTCACCTGTTTTATAATAATTTTAAAAGCAATGTTTTGAAAAAGGAAATGAACAAACATAAAACCTGCAAAAGAGGGAAATTAATGTGGGATTTCAGACAAGTTATTTGTCTTCCTTTTTGGCTTAGTGCAATACTGTAGGGATAAACACATAACTAGCTGCTTTAATATTTACTCCTATTATAAGAAAAATAAACATTGCTGATAAGTCACTGCTTTCCAGGATTAGATTTCATATTTTAGAGACTGCTTTAAATTAATGCAGAAGCAAACATTATCTTTGCTTCTTATTCATATATTTCCCTAATGAGTTCCAAGCAAATTGTGCCTACTTATATTTTATGATTTTAAATAATTAAAACATTTTATGGAGGCAACTAAAATTCTCCCCAGAGTTAGCAGAAAGATTATTGATTGAACAGATCTCCGGCTACAAGGAAAAAATTATTATTTAGTTTAAAGGCTCATAATTTTATTCCTACTCACCTACTAAAAAACCAAGAGACTGTGCATTTTTCCAGCAACCTTTTGATTTATGCTGGGGTAGGGACTTGGGTTATGTTGGTGAGATGAAAGTAGTAACTTTTTGACATCATGAAATTAGATTTCAGAAGATAGTTAATGAGAAAGTGTTATTGCTGCTGTCACAAGTAAATGCAATACCTAAATACTGCACACCCACACAACACCACAGCATTCATTACCCAAGATAAAGCCTCACTGTACATTCACAACACCAAGAATTCTAATCAAATCCACAAACACAAAACATCCACAGAAGAAATCCACTCTCAGAGAAGACTGGTCCACAGGATACCCAGGCTGTCATGTCATGTTGCATGGCCAGAGAAGTCCATAGGGTTATGGCCCAGATGTCACTGGCCTGTAGCACAACTCCCACCAATGGAAAAGAGGGATTCTTTCAGCATGAGAAGAAAAACAAACAAACAAGCCACAACAACAGAGAAGAACCAAATCTAAAAGAGACAAATGCGTTTTAAAACAGGTGCAAAGAAACCTTCGCAAGAAGGGAAATTGATGCCTGCAAATTCAAATAGAAGTAACAGCTTCAGGTAAAATTTCAGCTTATTTGTAAGGAACCTCTTGCTTTTCCATGATGTCACCTTGTATCTTTTGTTGTGTGGGGTTTTAGGAAGCAGACATTATGCATTTACACTTAAAGATAAGCAAAGCATGTAACTCCTTGGACTAGCAAAAAAACCCAAAGCCAACCAACCAAAAAAAAAAGCAACGGACCAAACAAAACAAAACAAATCCAGAAAAGACCCAAAACGCCTACAATACTTAGCTCCAAAATTCTGATTTTGAGCATTATTTCTACCCTGCATTGCATGTCCGACCATTTACCTGTGAAATTCACACAGGCTGTGGCTCACAACTCTCGAAGTTTACTTCATAAGGTATGTATTTTTTCATCTGCCTACCAGAAGTCAATGCGGCTGATACCTGCTACAAATCAAAACCTGGAAATCAGGAGGAGCAGGAACAGCTGCAATGAGCAGAACTGGAAAGCTTTGTCAGACAACAATGAACCTTTGAATTCAAGCAGAGCTGTAAGGACTCCATGGGGTCAGGGAGGGAGTGGGCAATGAGATCTCCATGCTACTCTGTGTGGAGGGACTCACATCTGCCTCCACCTCTGGCAATGTTCAGTTCCACAAACAGAGGTGAGAAAGGGTCCCTCAAGTGCCTTCACCAGCTTCCACCCAGCTACCAGTGTCTCCTCAGCTTCCTGGACACATCAGCAGGGTTTTGGTGTGTCGTTTCCAGTGTCACCTTCAACATCCTCCAGCCATCTAAATGTCAGCTGCTATAAAATTCTCTCCCAAGACACTTAATCCATCTTTTCTATATAGTGTAATTAGTGGGGTCGTGCCAAAGCAGAAAGCCACAGTTAACTGTGCAACTACTGTGCCATCATGTACTGTATCAAAGAGATTAACACAACCTGAAAGAAAAAGCAGAGCCCTCTTGGTTTCCTTTATGCAGCAGAGCTAGATTATATTCCAGTGAGCCTCAAAGACATCCCCAGTGCAGAGCAGCATTAATTCACTATCAAAGTACAATTACAAAACAACACACACTAGGCTGAACTCCTGACAAAATGATTCCTGTACAAAACTCTTGAGTTTCTCCACAGAGGTGTAGAGCCAGCTTCTATATCATCACCTTTGGGTCTTCCCATAGCTGTTGTGGATTTTAGGCACAGTCATTTTTTGGGAGCTATTCCCACCAACAGGCAGTAGTCCCTCTGCTCAGGTCAGGAGGACCATCAAGACCCCATAAGGCGTCCTGCAGAGGGTCTGTGCCACAGGACCAAAGCTGAGCTCCCTTGGCTCCTATCAAGGACTGCTGCATGGGATCAAACCTATCCTCACAATTCTGAGACTGATCCAAGTTACCACTGAAGACTAAATTGAAGGAGACAAAAGCGCAGACACATTTAATCAACACCCAGAGACCCAGCATTTAAATTCCTTCTGTCATTACAGGAGGTGTCTCAGGTACCATCAAGCCCATCTCACTCCCCTCTTTCAAGCAACTTTGGTTACTTTGATGGCTGCTACCAAGTTTTCCTTTCTTCATTTTCAGTGTAGTCACTCACAGACCATATATTGAGTAATACCTTTTAGCTCAAGCGTGTATTTAAACTTCCTGACATGGACTATGGTAAACTCTTAATGAACACTTTAGGCATGCAGATAAGGTCTGTCTGCCTGTTGACCTTAGGAGCCATTTATGGTCACCTCTACAAACTACACTAAAGATACCTGATTAAGGCTTCAAAGCTAAGCACTGACAATGTTGCAAAAGACTAATTAAACTTGCCCAAGTAATCTTAATCTTGACAGCCCCTATTACACGTAGGCATTATAATATAGATTTTAATTTTATGATCAAACATTTCTGCATTCAACCTTTTATGTGGTCCTTCCTGACCTTATTGGGTTTTATATTACTTCTTTTGCCTTCAGGCTAATAAACTGAAAACCTATAAACAGGAAAACAGCTGGCTTTTGATAGCCTGTGCCAGTGGAAGACTCCTAGGTCTCAGAATGGCCAAGCAGCTTTGTGCTGTGGTCACAATTCTATAGCAAAAGAAGTAGACAAAATCAGGGAATCACCTGACTCAGCAGAAGTTACAACTGCCTTTTCTGTGTTTAATTATCTTAACTTTCTGCTTTGGGTTTATCTTACTTCATAAAAGAAAACTGGACTGTAACAGCTACAGCAACACTGAGTCATTTCAGGTAACTCCCTGTACTTTTTCTCCAAGGGATCAAAGGCTCTAAGTCAAAGGGAAGAAAAACAGAGGAGAAGTAAGAACAGGTTTCACAGTTATCCTGTGAAGGAAAGTATTGAAGTTAAAGCCTTTACTTTTCTGGAAAGATTACATTTTGACTGCTTTTCTGCTTCTCAGTCCTTCTCTCCCTTGCTGCTACGCAGGTTGAGGTCTTTGTGCCTGTAACCCTGCCCTCGGGTACCCACCAGCTGCTGTGCAGGCAGCTCAGCTCACGGGCCAAGGCAGGCGTGTACCCACTCCCACCCAAGGCCAGCAGAACCGCACTCTGCCACGTGGCTGCCGGGTGCCCCAGTCCCACCAGACCAGGCACATGTGACACACCATGTTTTTAATTCAGGAAATCACAGACAGAAACATGAGAGCAGTCTTATTCCATGAACAAGAAACTTAGCTTAACACAAAAGGTTTGTAAGGCAGTGGGCTCACGCTTCCTACGAACCCTGCTCTCTCTGCTCGGCAGTGACTTACGCTTTGCCAAACCCAGAGGGGACCCAAGGCCAACCACTCCACATGCACTCCTCTGGCACTGGGGTGTGCTGTGAGTTAGGAGGAGCTGTGCCCAGGAGAAGATGCTACTAATGACTGTGGTGGGACTCCATGGTACATCTCTGCTACAGCTGCCCACAAAGAAAAGGAAATGTTAGAAAATGGGACTCTGAGCCAGATTGTTTTAAAACAGAGAAGGTGTTTTAGTTAGGTTGTGCTGTCTTGGCAAGGAGGCTATCAAAACTCCTACAGCAGTACTCACTCATGAATTCACCTTATGATGGTTAAACCAGAGGAGCTTCAGGCAATTCAAGTTCACTGCAAACAATTTCAACACAAGATCACATACCCTAACTGCAGGGAGAACCTCTGCTACAAAGCATTAACACTCACCCAAAAGCCTACCAGTCTTGCACCCAGACTGCATACTGTACCAGATTTCCTAGGGTACTTCAAAAGAGTAATACAAAAATAAAGTATTTTCTCAAACACAGTGGAAGAAAATCAGCCTTCTCAGACTGCAATATAAGCCTACACCCACAGTAAATTACAGCATGAAGAACTGTTTGTGAATTGCAGTTCTCTTAAAAACATTTCATAAAATATTGATTCCTGAAACACAGAGACCCACTCACACTTCCCTAGTGCCATCTGGGTCAAGGAAATTTCTGCAGCTGACAGCATAGAGGGCCACAACCTCGAGAATGTCTGTCAAAGCTGGTTCTGTGCAGCCCAACAAATGAACCTCCCAGGTATGACAGCAAGAGCTGCTACACACTCCATCACAATGGGCAGTCTTCTCTTAGGGCTAAAGGATACACATTGCACACTACCACCAAAAGAAAGTAAGAATACTACCCAAAGCACATGCTGCCAATTATAGAAGTGAAAATGATACCAGGTGTCTCTTGTGATCAATTGCAGCCCACCCAATCCGCTCTACAAGTTACCAAGGGAAAAATTCACCACAGCTGTCAATTTGGCCTGGAGCCAGGCCCATTTCTCCCACTCCCCAGGAGCTGAGGGGTTCAACACAACTGGCAAAGAGGTGTTTGCATGCTTTGCTTGGAAGGGAAACCAAGCCCCAAAGACAAACAAGGGTCCCCAAAGAGGACAAGGTGAGGCAGCATCCAGGAAGAGGCAGTGGGGAGCCTGGGGCAGCAGCTGACTACCCAGCACCACGGATGCACTAGTCTTCTGGTTTTTTCCAGGAAAGACAAATTTTGTGTGTTCATGAACAAAACAGCCCAGACAAAAGTTGTCTCTGCTCCCCATCCTCAACTGAAATATTCTGCACAGCAGCTTTCTAATAGCCCCTCTGTGTGAAGGGGATGGTGGTACAGTCACTCCTCACAGCAGTGCTAACCACTTCTGCCCCCATGGCACCAGCAGCTCAAACAGCAAAGGCTGGTGCTTCATCACAGCATCACAGATTCAATTAGGTTGGAAAAGATGTCAGAGATCAACAAGTCCAACCTGTGACCAAACACCCCTGTGTCAACCAGACCATGGCACTAAGTGCCACATCCAGTCTTTTCTTAAACACCTCCCAGAACAGACCCTCCCTGGGCCGTCCATTCCGATGTTTAGTCATCTTTTCTGTGAAGAAATTCCTCCTAATGTCTAAGCTAAGCCTCCCCTAGTGCAGCTTGAGGCTATGACCTCTCAACCTGTCACACCCGTTGCCTGGGAGAAGAGGCTGACCGCAGCCTGGCTACACCCTCCTTTCAGGTAGTTGTAGAGAGTGATAAGGTCACCTCTGAGCCTCCTTTTCTCCAGGCTAAACAACCCCAGCTCCCTCAGCTCTTCTCATAGGACTTAACCTGTAGACTTTTCACCAGCTCTGTTGTTTTTCTCTGGACAGGCTGCAGCACCTCAATGTTCTTCCTGAATTGAGGGGCCCAGAACTGGACACAGTACTCAAGGTGTGGCCTCACCAGTGCTAAGAGGGACAATCACTTCCTCAGTTCTGCTGATCACATTATTTCTCATACAAACCAGGATGCCATTGGCCTTCTTGGTCACCTGGGCACACTGCTGGCCACATCCACATGGGACAGGCCTTTGGCAGACTTGCTGGGCTCTCTTCCCTGCCCCCATGCTCCAATGGCTCGATTGACACTTAAATTAATTCCGATTAATTGCAAAGATGGGGGAGGAGTTTGTGAGCTATCCACACTGTAGCAGTGTGAGGTTCCTGGGCTGCAGCCATGCGCCCGCACTTCTAACATGCCCTGTGGCCACCACGGCATCAGTCCAGCCCTGCCACACTGTCTGATGCCACCAGACCTGGGCATATCACGAGTCAGCAACGTTTTGCATCCTTCCCCTTTGCCGGCTGCGTTTTGGCAGCTGGCATGCCCTGTTCTGCCAGTGAGTGCTTCTCATCACCAAGGGTGACCTTGGAAATCAAGGTATCGCGAGCCATTTGGGGATTTCTTTTAGAAAAGTATTGTCTCGTCAGGAGCAGAGGCACAGTCGAGAAGATAACTTGTTGCGTTAATTAATTCTGTTAGACAGGGGAGTGGATGGTCCCAGGAGCCAGCTGCTGCAGGCCGTGAGAACAGGGCTGGCTGCTCCCTCACACCCGACGGGCGCTGCCTGAATCTCTCAGTCGCAGGGCTAGAGCACCCCGAGTGCCGGCGTTCGCGGGGCGTTTCCTCCTCTAATTCTATTTCTTCATCCCAGAATCAGCTCGGGCTCGCTGCCGTCATCATTTCCCGCTGCCTCCCTCGGTCGGTGGGCTGAGGACTGTGCCCGCAGCGGCGGCTCCTCCTGAGCGCGCAACGGCGGCGTGAGGGGGCATCGGCGGCCACCAGGTGGCGCCCGCGGCCCGCGGCGGACGCGGGGCGGGCGCTCGGCGCCCCGGATGGCGTGAGGGGGCCCCGCATGGCGTGAGGGGGCCCCGGATGGCGTGAGCGGGCGCCGGCCGGCTTGCGGGGATCGACCCTCCATCGCCACTGCCTCGGAGCGGCTCCGCACCCGGCGGGCTTGAGGGGATCGACCCTCCATCGCCACTGCCTCGGAGCGGCTCCGCACCCGGCCGGCTTGGGGGGATCGCCCCCTCATCCGCAGAGCCGTGGCACGCACCGCAGTAGGTCACGAGGAACAGTGAAATGCAACAAAATTCGCTCGGAAGCTGCCGGAAAAACATCCCGGACTGTGCAGGAGAGAAAACTCACACACATCCCTCGCCACGCCGCAGCCAAACCCCAACCACAGCATAGCGAAACTTAACATTTCTTAAACGAAGGAGCCACGTGTGCCTACTAAAGAGTAATTTAAAGTGTATTTTTAATAATGTCACCATAGACCGCTAAGAATCCAAGGGCAAAGCTCACTGGTTCCTTGTGAGCTCCTACCTCAGCTCTCCCCTCCGTGCCGGCTCTCAGGCGGAGCTCGGGTGGCTCAGGCTGAAGCGAGGAAGCACAGCGAGGGCTCAGGGACATTTCTGTAACAGCCATTTAGTATTTTAATGCTCATAGGAACACAGGCAAAGTAAACAAAAAAAAGTAGTAAGTGCTAAGAATGCCAAACCCTTAAACAGGGTCATTCAGCATTAGGATCTTCTCCCAGGGATCCAGGACGAACATCCCATGGAAACACCCACATACCCTTGAAACATTTCTGATGTGTGTGCTACTGTTAACCAGCAGCAAGTGTACTGCAAGTACCGACGTGGTATTAGGCTCAGTGGAAAATTCTCGTTTAAAAAGATACTGAAGGTCAAATATTTGGAGCTGAAACAGTCCATGCTTGCCATCTTTAAAGGTCTGTCAGCACTTTTCCCAACAGCAGCAGATAAATGAAGGTAGATATGAACCAAATCTCAGTATGTAACACCCCACATTTTGTCTAATAGCATTTTCATAAGTTTTAATTGCGTATTCCCAGAAATTACTTTGCAAAAAAAGAAAAAAAAAAATCCTCTTTACATGAGCACTTGTATTGAACTTGCAACTTAAGAAAAGGATGCTGCACATTGTGCTCACAAAAATCCGGTTGTTTATTGCTTCCCATTTGACCCAGCAGCATGTGGAATGGACCCAAAGCACAGCTAAAGGCAGACCCAGAAAAAATAATGAGAAGGGAAATACCACTAAATACCACTAAATGAATGCACACTACACTAATGGATATAATCCATGTTTTTATTACTATTTCAGATTGGGAACAGAAACATTCCACTGCAAAGGGAAAC
The DNA here is from genome assembly GCA_013397055.1 of Pachycephala philippinensis. Taxonomy (NCBI): domain Eukaryota; kingdom Metazoa; phylum Chordata; class Aves; order Passeriformes; genus Pachycephala; species Pachycephala philippinensis. Next base: position 1,011,508 of record VWZT01006521.1, read on the forward strand.
TGAGAAACACAATAAAACCACTTACAATAAACGTAGCCTTTTAACAACCCAACCAGCTTTTTCTATGGGTTTTCCTCTCTGCCAGTGGGTTCCCAGGAAGTATTTCTACCTGCCATTAACTGCCATTTCTACCTGACACTACTGCTACAGGTGTGAGCCAGTTTTATCATTACTGACTCGCCTTGCATAGAATTGCTTCTGTCTTTGCTCACCGGTCTGATAAGGAAACAAGGACCTTTGGTAAAAGCAGGGCTCAATCACCCATGCATGAGCTGTCTCTTGTTTGCTCGGTTCTACTTCCCCTAGGAGACCAGTCACCATGAATTAAATGTGTATTTGTCCCCGGCCGACGGCCTGTTGCAGCAATGAGCCAAACACCAGAACAGGACATTAGAGGGCAGCAAGCACACAGTACTTTATCCAGCGCCAAGGGAAAGGTAAAAAACCCTGTCCCAACGCTTGGGGGCGAAAGGTTTCCATGCCCATTCCAAAATAGTTCCAAATTTCCTGCTTTTGAACAACTGCAAGTGTGCAAGAGGCAGATTTAGGAATATACCACACCAAGTTGAACCACGTGAAGAGTGCAAGGTTAAGTGAACCAACATTTCTGTTGTGTAGGAGAATTTCTACAGCACAGGAAGAGCATAAACATTCAGGACACTCAAGACAGTAACTCGTGAAATCCAGGGCGCCGTAATCTCATGTGAAAGGATTTTTATTAATGAAAGCGTGATTAGGTCTCCTTGCAATATACACAGACACCCTCTACTCCAGCTGTACCAGGCAGGAATGCAATGCTACAGTTCACACAAACAAGACGCAGAACGATGCTCTGGTCATTGGTTATCTCAAATGGTGGGGATTTTTATTCAGGACACCTGAGGAAAGGCTGTCTGGCACTGAAAGTTATCATTAAGGCTTTTTACATATTTTAATAAAATGGAGCTATATAAACTACCAACATTCCTTACCACAAAACTCCAATTACACCACAAGCTTCTGTAACAGCTGAAAAGTAAGTCTGAAAGCCATTTTTAATAAGCCTCACTTGAGATAGCAAGTAGACACTGAACTTCGTTTTCATGTTCAAAGTAGTGATTTATGGCAATATTTTAGGAAAACTCACATTTGCACAGTTCTCTTAACTACTGCAGAGCCCTTTTGCTTCTCCAGTTGCCTATCAGCATTATAACAAATAGAACTACTTAAGGTTTAAAGGCTGAGGATTAGTAAAATCATGCACAGTTACGAAGAGTAAAATGAGTAGGTTCAAGCTTTCCATTACTAATTTTTAAGAGTTGAAGAGAAACTCAGCAATATGTGCTTCTATTTCACTTACCCATTTTGTGACCTCAGAAAAAAACATCTAGAGGAGCAGGTAGTGAAGAAAAAGGTTATAGTGTTTGTTTCTAAAATAAAAAAACCCCAAAACCCACAAACCACCATCACCAGAAAAAAAGAAGTCAGACAATTACAGCCCTATCAAAAGCTGAGAAACATCAGTGTCACTGGTTTAAGGACAGAAACAAGGCATCATTCATAACCAGAAGACACAATCCGTTATTTGCCTGGTTGCTGCAGCTGGACAACGCATACAGGCACACAACATTTCAGGGAGGTTTTTTGGTTTTTGATAGGTTGTTTTGGTTAGTTTTGGGGATTTTTTGGTGGTTTGTTTTGGTTTTTTAAGCTTTTTTTCCTTTTTGTGGTTTTTGTATCAGAAGAAGCCGAGACACTGTGAGGCACCAAAGATGGTTATACTGAAAAGAGAACACATACAAAAAATTCAACCTCTGGCTGCATGGTCTCTAGCTTTTAAGTGGTCTAGCACATAAAACCACCTCAAACTAAAAATACAAACTACGGACCTTAACATGCAATGACAGCAATGAATTGCACCTTACATGTTTCTTCCACCATCAAGGGGCAGAAATGCGACTCAGACAAGGGCATTTAGTGACAATAGCAATAAAGGTACTCCAAAGCACAAATGCTTTGCTGTCATGTAAGAAAACTAGTCAGACACATGAGCAAGCCTGCTCAAGGGCCTCAGCTGGAGGCTTAAGCTCTACTCTGTCTTCTGCAAAGAAGGTGGCTCAGCTACTCCACAGCTAAAGCCTAAACACAGGCAGTTCATAACAGAGTGCTTCATGTGATAATTTCAGTCTGAGGGCAACAATGCGGGATGGAACAAGACCTCAAGCAAATCACTGAGACTTTTATGGGCATTAATTTTAATCCAGTATCAACTGATAATACTTTCAAACCAGAGAAAGCTTCTTGATCATAAGCCAGCCACCTGCACTATGAAGGGAGCTGCTGTGAACCACTGACTGCCAAGACTAAGTATCAAGACACCCTTCTCAGCTATGAGTGCCTTAAGTAGGCTCTAGGCATTACCCCAAACTCAGTAAATCCCAACTCTTAAATGTAAGCAGTGCAACTACATGTATTTTATATATTCCACATTAAAAGCATTCACAGCTAGTTCAACCTTAAGGGATGTTAGGTCCACAGACCAAATATCCCTCATACTTCTATTCTCTCTTACTACTATCCTGGAAAAATGTGGGAGTTTTCCCATTATTCTGCAAGTTTCTGGACTTAAAATGGGTATCTGACAAGATTTATTAGTTAAAGGGAAAGCAAGATCAGATGCATTTTCCTCAATCTCCATTTAAAATTGTCTTTATTTCAGTCATTTTAAGCAGAAACCTCTCACAGCAGTTGGGATAAGCAGGCTGTTATACCATTACACTGTTACATTCAATTGCAGAGATACATCTCACTTCATACAAATATAAGCAAAAGTTGTGTTTGTGGTGAGGTTTTTCAAGGAACATTTCTTAAATGTCTCAGTGTGCCAAGTACATTGATCTGCACTTTTTGCATCAGGAGGCCAACTAGGAACACAGTATATCCCGCCTGTGGGTCACAGGGGGAATTAAACCATTGTGTTGTGACAAACCTTACCTGACAGAAAAGCACATTCAATTTGCTTGAGGAATCCAACTGTTCACCTATATTCAGTATTGAGATGGGTGGGGGTCCTTAATTGCACAAAGGTACAGAGCACTACTTCTTGGATTACTTAAAGTTAAAACTTAACTGAGCACTACCCTCCTACCTTCACTCTTAAAATATCTGAGGCACAAGTATGTGTGTGTACTTGTTTTATTCATAATTTGTCTTGGGATACCAAATGTATTTCTAGTTCAGATCATTCAACAAAACTGTTGACCTCATTTCAAAACATCCAGTGATCCATTTTTCATTCAATGGCAATATCGAATGTTAAAAGGAACATAAAAACAAACATGCACACAATTGTACAGTTTTCATAAATGTCTATTTCATTATTTGTGGGTAGCGCATTAAACAGTTAAATACATTTAAATAATGTTTAAGTGACTGCACTAATGCAGAATTTTAACTAGATGGGTAACCAATTTAACTAGAAACCAGCTAACAAGTAACTGTCTAAATACTTCAAATACAGCTCTTGTTCTAGGTCATCCTTCCTGGAAAAAAAAGCCTGCTGGTCACATTGGAAATACATTTTAAGGCCAAATTCTTCTGATATCCCTTCTCTGCAGCAGTTTCTTCACCTTTTTAAGCCTCCAATTCCAGGCCAAGACCAAGTTTATGGCCACCAGCATTGATGCTCTTTCCATCTATCAGGGCGGACAGTGTAAGCTTCACACCTGTAAGATTTTTAAGCAGCATGTTTACAACACACACAGTAGCTTTCATGCAACTCAAACTCTGTCATTATAACTCCCTCTCTTTCTATACAATTACTTTCCTCTAAAGATTTTTAAAGAATATATTTACCCATGAAATCTGCTGAAAGTCAGTAATGTGAAGAAAGCTATATGGTTTTTGTGAACAGTTATAAAGTAGATATAAGAAGTCTCTAATTGCTAAATACACAAGAGTTCTCCTTTCCTGCATTAAGACATGCAAAGGAGGAGGACAACTGCGTATAGACAGACACTCCTACCTATAAAGGAATAGAATGAAATTAAGATTTTTACTGGTTTTCACATAAGTAACTAAACAATGGTAATATAGCCTTAACAGGTGCTTTCATATTTAAGCAGAACAAGTTAAGTTCTGCAGGGTTTATTTACTAAACATGAAGAGCCGGAAGTGTGGGGTTTTGACAATCATTAATTTGAAGACCTGCTATCATTCAACATGGTATAACAGGACAAAGCAATGCCTTGCCTAGCCTAAAGCTAAGCTGTCAAACATAATACAGTCCACTCCTGCACAGATCAGCGAAGAATACAATGCATTAATACCATTAGATAAAACAGAGTTTGTCTTGTTTAGATAATGGTTTGATGTACGACTGAAGCTACTGTAAAACATCTACTTGGCCTTCAAAGAAAAAACTATTCTGAACGAAAATAGCTGCACATAAATGCAGAGATCTCAATTATTTTCTTTAGGATGCACAGAAGATATACATTACATAATTCACATGATAGCTCTTACCTGGCCTCAGGGTCTGGGTGTAACCCACTCCAACTAGACTAGAGTTGTTCACTTTTGCCTAAAAAAATAAATAAATAAATAAATAAATAAATAAACAAATAAATAAAATAAAAGAAGCAATTGAAATGAGTGATTTGTTACCATTCAGAACCTAGAATACCTGCAGCAACAGTGCTGTTACCAGTTTAACCAAATTTTACTGTTCTTTCAGCACCCCTGTGCTTCCTGAATTCTCTCCTTCCAGCTATGCCCTCATCCCTCACCCTACAGCTGAAGCAGTAACATATTTAAGAGCAGAGGGAATGTAAGGGCAGGGAGAATTGTTACTGGAACATGTTTTGCAGGTGAACTTCACCACTTCCCCTTTTTCAGAAGGCCAGAGCCATTTACCACCAGTCTCCCAAAAAATGCCACATCAGAAGAATCCTCCATGTTCACATTATTACAGAAGAATTAGTATCTTGCAAGTCCAATCAATCATGAAGCAAACATTTCATAATACCATCATAAACAACATGTACAAAATTATTTATGTCACTTTGCATCACTTCCTCAACAGGATGATTCCAATTTTGTAACATACAGGAAACTTTACTGCTTATCAACTTTTAACCAGTATTGACAGAGCTCTTACCATGAGAATGTGACAGAGCTCCCCCAAAACTGGTTTAAAAAAAATTCTGTAAACTTACAGAACCAGACACAAAGGGTTTTTTCCAGTTGTGTTTCTCTTTTAAATAATGCAGTAGGATCTCTAATGTAAGCATATCTGACAGCCAGATTCTACGAGACTTTGCTGTAAGCAACATTACAGAATTTAAATACTGCTGGTTTAATTATAATTGCCTGGACTGTAAGAGTAATTCCTACAAGGTCTCCCAGTCTATTTTGTACTAATAACACAGGGATTCACAGAAACTGAAAATACACTGTACTTTGCACAACCCTCCAGGTTACAGCCATACTTACTGAGATAGAAGCAGTGGGATCCAACTTGTATTTAGCTGCAATGCCAAAGCGAGTGCTGTTGCTACCTGCTGTCCAAGCCAGGTTTACAGCAGTTTCAAGACTGTCACTCACTTTTTGGTAAATTGACCCACCAAATTCAGAACCATCATTGCTGCACAAATTAAGAGAAAAGTTAGTTTCCTATCTGCATAATCCCCTCCTTCCCCCCCCCCCTTTTACTACTTCAGATTTTTATTCAAATAAGAATTTCAAAACTTTGAGTTGTTTCCCTTTTTTTGACAAGAGAGGGAAGATGAACAAAGGCTTCAGGGCAAAATTAAACTGCAGTAATTCATGGAAATAAAAAAGTATTTCAGACTGCTACAGCTAATTCTCATGTTAATTGTCAAACAAAGTCCTTGAACAAAATTCCAGATCACATCCTTACAAAACTGACAGATACGCTAATGGTTACAAAATGGGCATTCTGAATTGTATGATCATTGATTATGTGAAACTCCTAAAGAACTGGATGACCTTTCAAAAATGTGTCACAATGTTTTACATTAGTAAATTGAAATGGAATTCTTCCAGTCCAGACTGTAAAATATTTTGTAGTTTGCTCCTGTATTTATCAGTTTCCATGAATTCAGACAGATACAACCCCCATGCTTCCCTTCAAAAGCAAGAACTTTTAACTATCTAAATGCACTAGACCTCCACCAATTTTATTAATTGAAAATTGAAAACACCATGTTCTTCAGTAGGTTTTGATCAGATTCCTCTGAAGATCTAAAGGCAGGAAGTCTGAAGAAAGTTCATAAACAAGGTGTCTTACACTTGTCTAGTTATACTGTTTCATGCACTCTTCATCCCTGACACGCAAGAAGATGAACCTCCACAAAAAGTCCAGAAGCAAAGCTCTAGCCTTGCTCTAGAAACTACTACAGCATTAGTGCAACACTAATTACTACCTCTAACAAATCTACTGCCCTTAAATAACAATCTGATACAATTCAATGTAATGGGATAGCCAGAAAAAGCATTATGATCAGTTCTGCATAACTGAAGTACTGCACTTCCAATTTGCTTGTACTTCAGTATCTGGCAAGCTGCATCATGTATCATACTGCAAGTGCTAACCAGTCACTGGTGCTTACTGTTTGAAAAAGAGAGATACAAAGTATCATTTACATTTATTCAGAGTTTCCTATTGAAAAACGCACTCCATTAAAGGCCTTGTAAGCACATCTTGATATTTCAAGCATTTTTATTTTGACTAGAAGGAAAGGTAAAGAAAGCCTGCTTCTGGAAAGCTGGAGAAGTTTTCAGTACTTACACATTGGTGTGCAGTTGGAAGTCTCCAGTCTTGTAACCCACAGAGAAATTATTTCTTGTCAATTTTGATTTGGCACTATCAAAAGTCATCTGATAGCCAGCAAGCCAGCCTTCAAAACCAAAGACAGCTGAACCATGGATTGCAGGTCCGGCAAAATCAAAGTCAACATCACAACCTAGGTTTACGCATTCACGTTTATAAGCTGACTTAATTTTACCACTTTTCTTTCTGAAACAGAGAAAGAGTTACCTTAAGACAAGAATACATGATCTTCCTCAATGACCTGCCCAGTTCAAGCCCTATGACTCTACACAATGTATCTAAATGCCTTGCACATGCATCCCCTGGACCAGGCAAAAGTACAGCCAGCCCATCCAGAGCACACAGGGCTACTGCAAACATGCATTTTCTGATTGATGAGTGTTGCAGCAGTTGCATGTCTCCCGCAATCTTCCCGGTATTTCTATCCCATAAAACAAGCAAAGTTGTGAAATGTGCAATATTAACCCCATACTGATGTGGTAGTAAAGAGCAGAAGCCTTTAGCATTGGGATTTGCTAAGCTGGCTCAATAGCAAACCATACAAACAGCTCTGTCAATACCACAGACCAGATCAACAGACTATGGGTGTTGTTACTCCCTAAGGTAAAACTGTTACCCATTCTTACCCTGTATTTGGTGAGAAAGTTGTATCAAATGTCAACTTCAAGCCTTTGGCAATCTAATTGAAGGGTGGAGAAGATAAGATAAAGCTATAAATTCAGTTCTTACACAGAGGTAAAACAAATAAATATTCTCCTGATCTATTACCTGATCTTCAATTGCAATTTCTGTTCCCAGAGTGTTATCTGTGTTCCATTTTTCTGTGAAAGTCAGACCATACTCAGCCCACTTGTATTTGGTCTCCAAGCTCCCATTCACTTTTCCAGTGTCTGTGTTCGATGAACCAGATGTTGTGAATTCCTAAAAAGCACAGAAGATACGTGTGATCCTGAAGGCATTACACAGTGTTTCCTCCAGCAAGCACTAAGATCTTGTTATAATATGGAAAAAATTTAAAATCAGTAGACAACTTGCAGAGGGAGAAGGGAGAATAGCATAGCCAAGAAGAACTAATGACTCATGCCCACATGGAGGCCTCCCCCCAATCCCCATCTCAACTGCAGTGGTCCTGCACTATTACAAAATGTACAGTGGTGACCTAACTCCAAAGCAAGGCAACAGCCACCATAAGGATCCTCCTCTAAAGCAGAAATAACTTCTTGAAATGTAAGGCTCAGGTTGATGCTCCCAATGAGCAACTTAAAAATCAAACCAAGAGCGCTATAAGGCACATAATGCAACTCCAGTAAAATTCTTTAAGGATCACATATGTATTTTCATTATTCTTGTCAGCCATCCCTGAAGATAAATAATGTGCAACTGTAAAATGTCATAGAATGGCATAATTTTTCAAATTGGGGGTGGGGTGGGTGGTTTGTTTTTTTGTTTGGTTTGGGTTTTTAATTGTTTTTTAAAGGAGTTCTTAGTCTACCCAATGCACTAGCCTTTCACACCAGCCATAGGCAGACATGTTTTACTGACACCTATCAAATTCCTACTACCCTGGCACTTTGGTTCCATGACACAGAAATAACATTCATGTTTGAAGTGGGAGCTAAGCAGTCTGTGTTTATAGTATGGTATGATCTGACCTGGAACTCTTGAAAGTACTTAGAAGTCAACAGTATCACTCACATTTCTTTATTGAAGGAAGTAATCACTGATGTCTCCCACTATTTTGATTCTCACAAAGAATGGAATGAATAGTTTCTGTGTACTACTATTCAAGAACTGAAGGCAATTAGAAGCGGAAGCCAGGTTTTCAAATACATGTTAAAGAGCTCTTTCCAGTGAAGTATTATTGCCCTTATGATTTAAGAAGTTCATTATTTCAAATTTTTAAAACACATAAATAAACATTTTCATCTGTCTTCCTCCATGCACAACATTATTTTCAAACAGACTTCTCACACACACCTTCCCCAAACGGAAACACAGATTTGAAATCACAAGTCCTTAAGCACTCTTACAGCAAAAGCCCCGACAGCCCAAAACAAACATGGTTGAGACTGTTCTTTAATGGTGGCTGATCAAATTTAACCACGTCCAAGACATTTACTTGTATTACATACACCAAACACAGCTGCATAATCCTAGTAGGTCTATTTCTTGGCAAGGGATGGGAACTACACAAATACCTTCAAAACTTCAGCTTCAGCTTCTTGCTTTGTGCTATTCCTATTGCACAGGGTCTACGTGGCTGTAACCATTGCGGCAATAGCTTCAGGAGAAGCAAAGTATTATACTATCTCTTATCTCTCCTTTAAAACATGTGTAGTACATATATGCCAGCAGTTTCTCCTCCTGGGAAGGATGGCTTATAACTGATACGGGATTCACATTAGGGCTTGGATTTTTCAGAGAGTTTTACCAGCATAACTAGTTGTTCTCCAAAGAAACAAGCTAAGGTAAGAACTACTACCTCTGTAATAGGGCTCTTGCAAACTGGTTTTCAGTTGGGATACAGACTTCTAGAAAAACCAGAGCATCTAACCCACGAACCTTGTTTCTAACAGCAAGTTACACTGCTCAGGCTCCAGTTATGGGGAGAAAAAAAATAAATCTACCTTTGTAACTTGAAAAGTCTGCTCTAGAAATAGATAAAAGTTACAGGGGGCACTGCTGGCATGACCAAGACATCTTGCATGGAACACCACTGCAACGCTTTAATACCTAGAGGAGCCAAAGATTCAATATGCTTATTCAATGCCAACTACTTCATAAAAGAATGAGGATGACAGAAATTTCCACCAAACAGTATCACAAGGTACTTCAGAAATAAAATCTGTATACTATAATTGGTATATTAAAATACTTTATTTGTTCATTTTCACACATAAGACCAGGGACAACTAATAAACCCTTTTATTATACAAAGATTACTGAACAAGACAATATTCCTGATACATTCAGATCTTTAGAGGCGTCTGAAATTATCTTACACCAGAAGTTTGTCATTCATATAACCAATAAAATACTTAACAGCATCTGAAAAGTGTCCCTTTTAACTAAGTATCAGAACATAGCTAGAAAAAAATACAATTGATTAAATGTACTTAAACTCACCACTCCGCTTGCAGATTTTGTTTTCACATCCAGTTTCACCAACCCAAAACCTTAACAAAGAGAAGTCAAAGTTAGACAATTAGGCCTTAACTAAGGCCCTTCACATTTTTCAATAAGCTGGTCTTTCAGGCAGTCTCAGCAGTGTGCCACATATATACATATATATAAACAGCTACAGATCGACTTCAGCAACATTCAACTTTTAGATGCCGCAGCAGGTAAAGGAGGCCTCTCCAAAACAAGGCAGGGAAGTGCCTCTCAGTTCTACATGAGTACATTTAACTACCAAATGATGCTTCCAAGAGGAAATACATTATTTTATGGAATAGTTTTTATAGTCAATGGAATAGTTTTTATAATCAATGCCTTTTAAAGAGCTATCCCAATGCATAACATGCCTCTTTCAGCACCAAGACAAAATATCTCAAAGTAAAAAACTGTAAAAGCAAAGTCACTGGGAAATACACAACCACTGGAACTGTAATATAAGTAGGTTTTATGGGAGTGTCAGTTCACATTGTTATCCAGAGAGGTGAGCAACAGTCTTGGTGAAAAAAACCCCAGACATTTCCAAAGACCAGAAAGAAACAGCACTGTGACAAAGAATGATTTAACTATGCAGCAGTGGAAGGATTCTTTATCCCAATCGCCATTCCTCTTTCTAGTCCCAAAAAGGCTACAACATTACACTGCTATATAACCCTTTCTATATCAACAAATGTGGCACAGGCAGGCCAGTAAACAAAGTGTGCTCCTAAGTTAAACTACACTTGCTGCTTACATTCTTTCATACTTGTACACTGCTGACATTTATGTGGCTCGAGCAGTAAGATTTAACAGCCTTCACATCAAAACGGTCCACAAAAAGCCTTCCATGATCTGTTAGTTGTCGGTAAAGACATAAACACAGCACACCTTCCTCCTCCCCAAAAACACTGGTATTTGATCATTTGATTTTCCATACAGACTTAAAAAGGCAATTCATTGTTGCACCTCAAACACCACTTATAAAAGGTACTATTCTTACCATATCCTTTATTGAAGATATCTCTGGCAGGTTTGCCAAGGTCTACATATGATGGAGGAATCGCCATTGGAGCTGAAAGGTAAAGGGCTAATTAATAATGAACCTTTTACCACTGCACACATGAAAAACTGCTATCACAATTCTTTCAAGATAGTCTTTAAGGCAGATTAATCTACATAAAGGCAATTTATAGATAAAATGGATATAATTATATATCTATAATTAATAGATATACTACAGCATTCTGTGAAACACCTAGATTTTCAGCGAAGGTCACTGTGAACATAGATGTTTTCTCAGCTTAGGCAGAGAAGAAGCATTGCAGAGAAAAAGCATTACAACACCACCCAGTTCTAAATTTTTCAGGTAGATTTCTCCATACAACTTCCATTACCAGAAATTAACTAATAATTCACATTTCCAGAGTTAGCATAGTTACTGCCAAAAACCTGGACACTGGAAATCTAAAAACCTGTAATGCAGACAGTTATTCCCTGAAGTTCTACAAAGTCAAATTTGACACATGCTTATGAAAACTACCTGGAAGTACCTACAAGGTTTTATTTTTGAAAATGTAAAAAGAGAGCATATATGCTCTCCAACATCATTTTTGCCCCGTATTTTAGATGGCAGACATACAATTTAAAAAAGAACACCTAACATCATTTACCAGCAATCAATCTGATAACATACAAGAGTTTAAGTTTGGGAGGTTGTCTTGTTAGTTTAAAACATCCAAAGAGGAGGAGTGCAGGGTCTGTGAGAAGAGATCTCTTTACAAGTCCCCTTCTCAGACAGGGAGCCTCTGGCAACCTCGCTGTTGAAGAACCTGTCACTGCAGATGAGCTACGGCCCAGCCTCTCTGGCCCCATGGACAGACACCAGGACAAGGTCTCACCCAGGCCCATATCACTCTCCTCCCTGCGAAGATACGCTCTTATCTGTACCCTCCTTGAAAGACTGGTTTCCCATGATTTCAATAGCAAGAGGCTGCTGTTACAGAGGCTCTGTATTTTAAAGTTGAGAAATATAGAAAACAGAGCGTATTAACAATGCCCCCCATGCTGTGAAAGGGGGGAGAAGGCATGGGGGGAACAACGAAACTAACTAGACAAGGTCATGAAAAGGCTAAACACAAGCAAACATCTTATCTTCTCAAACTGATTGGTCACATTTGTTTAGCAGGGAGAGTCAGATTAACATAATTGACTTTTTATCTTGCTTTTGTGTGGTGGATTGATTTTTTTTTTTTTAAGTAAATGAAAAAATTATCTTTAGAACTTGAAAAATAACAAGTGCAGTGTTCTCACGTGTTACCTTCCAAACCCCAATTACACCTGCCATATACAGCCAGATTGTATGAACTGCTACTATTTACAAAAAAACCAACAAACTATTTTAGCAATCAATGGGAAGGCACAAGACTGTTTCTTATCCTTCTACAATTCATAATGCAGTTTTCCAGAGTACCCTACTTCAGCTCCCTACTGCCCTAACAGGATATTTCAACCTCCTCTGAGAAACAATATTTACACTCAGTTTCACACACATACACACAAATTCAGAAGAATGTCTTTAGCAAAGATGACTAAACTCTACAACCAGGTCACTATACCAAGATAACTATCACTTGCTCAAGGACAAGTCTGGTTTTCCAGGGAGCTAAACTAAACATTAATTTATTTTTTTTTAAGAGACATGAAAATGGCTTAGAGCATCTGAAGTTTGATGAGACTTAGCCCAAGTTCAAGTCTATAGAAGAACAGACCCTAATCCCAGTGACATTAAATGGTTCCTATTATTTATTCCATAAAAAGAAGCGAGAGATCAAATTACAAGGGAGTGTGAGACCTCTCGCCTGTAGATTTCTGTTGTACAGCAACCATACAATTCTTAGGCAGTTTAAAATATTATAGAGAAGGTTTAGCTACACGTTTCCTTTAATTCATAGATCTCACCTCTAACTAGCATCTTCAGAAGAATAATTATTTCTAGTTTTGAAGTTTTATATTAGCCTTTAGCACAGACAAGCTTTTACAGTGAAAATAAATGAGCTTTAGTTTTCAATGTTTCCAATCTGACTAGACAACCTTTACAGACAAGAGATTTATGCTAAGCAGAAATGTCCTGAGAAGTTAACAAACTTGTATCTGTGTCAAAATTCAGAGGATTATTACAGTAAAAAGGATGTTGCCATTTTATCTGGCCTAGTTAAGCATCCTTACCCCTTCAGGGAAACCAGCCAGTGTTTGTCAGACATTCCGGCCTACAGATGCAAGTTTTGTAATAAAATGTTGAAAGAGAGTACAACTGTCACACTGCTGTTCTAATACTATACTATAACACAGACAGGCATGGATGAGGACAAAACAGGAACCCAAGAGTTCATCTTGGATATACTAAACAACCTATAAACCAGTGTCATCATCAGAATGCTCATTAAATGAAAACACGGCCATAAAAAAATCAGTCCTGTGTCCTCCAATGTCAGCTAGGTTTGCAAATTCTTATAATCACAAGTAATTTTCTTCAACCCTGTTTAGAAGCACCTTTCACTTAAATACTACTAATTAGAAGTGACTAACCTATAAGTACCATTTAGCAACTAGAGGTTTGTTGTAAAAACTGTAAAATAATCGACTTGAAGTACAGAATATACTTGAGCCAAGTGAGAGCTCCACCCTAATCTTTGATGCCACGGTGACGAAAAAAAGCTTAATTAATCAGTTACTCGAAAGCCACAATCATGCTTTCTTCTGCGATAAAAAGAAAAAAGAATCACCCCAAGAACAGAAAAATGTATTAACGTTATCAAATTACTACATTACAGTTTTCCTTGGAGGCAGTATTTCAAAACTCTCACGCCCTACAATTAAAGAACGCCACGGACCTCTATTAAGATTTCTAACAATTTTAAGATCTCGAGACATTCAAGATCGAACTACAAATAAGATCAGGCTATAACAAAAAAAAAAAAAAAAA
>VWZT01006521.1:1026698-1058953 GCA_013397055.1 Pachycephala philippinensis
GGCGGAAGGGTTGGGGCCGCCCGCGGGGCAGGAGCGGCTCCTCAGGGGCCGTAGCAGCCACACCCGGGAGTCTTCCGCCTTGGGGCGTGCAGGGGAAAGTGCTTTCTCTTTGGGGAGGGGCGGCCCTGGATTGTACGTACAACAGGAGCCATGCGCCGCTGCCCTTCCCGGGAAACTACCAGTCACGCTCCCGAGGCCCACCCGCCTCCTGTGCTGGCACACGGACTGGAGAAGCCCTTCAGCTGGGGCCAGCCGCGGACACCCGCCTCGCAGCCGGGGGCGTTTGTGCAGAGAGCAGCCCCTGTTCCTTACAGCCCCCAGGAGCCCCTTCCCTTCCTACAGGGAACAGCTCCCGCCGAGGACTGGGCAATGACGCAGTGCCCGCATCGCTCCGCAGGGATGCTCGCCTTGGCTGTCCCACTGCCACTGAACGCATCGCACCCCACATGCTCTGCTGCTGCTACCCGAAAGCCACGGACACACAGGGACACCCCGCAGCACGGCTGTCCCACAGACACGCAGTGACGTTCCGCAGGACGGCTGTCCCATTGCTGGTCTGGCAGTTGTACTCCATCTAAAAACGTTTGGTGCCTCCTGCAGACAAGTTGCCACACACTTTCGAATTGCCTAAGCTCCGTTTTTACCTCTTCCAGTCACCCCCACAGACACCCCGCATAAAAACACAGCGTATCTCGGGCCAAGAGAAGCAATAACCCTCAGAAACCTTTCCTCGATAGTGCTGTCTGACCGTAAATCATACCTGGAGAACACAGTCACACGACTGTTGTGCAGCAGCCACTGCACAGCTCTGCAGGAGGAATCACCGAGTCACCAATGCAGACCATTGCTAGGCCAAGCCACTGCATGATAGACATTTCTAAAATTTATATTCTTCCCTCCTTGCTTGGATTATGACATGATCTCGAATTCCTCAAGAAGGTAAAATTTGTTTACAAATAAAATTTATATTTCTGTTGTAATATGAGAAATACATAATAGCACAATTCATTTTCCAGAATACATGGTACAACAGTAATTTTCCAGGATATTAAGAAGAGAGCAGATTAGCAGCAAGGCCCAATATAATGCCAGTCAGCACCTGCTTGTTATATCAAAAGATAAGCAACAGATTTTATTTTTTTGTGCAAGTCCAATGCTTTCACATCAAAAGACCCAAGAGATGTTTCATTTTGATAGTTTCAAATAAGACAGTTTGGCATTCCACAGATAGGTATGTGTTGATGAATCAGGAAGGAAAGCAACGTACTGAGAAAATAAATAGCAATAGGAAAAGAAACCCAGTGTGTCTTTTTGTGCATGGAAAAATACATTAGGAACAAATAGAGATCTGAGTAAGTAAAAATAGATTGTGGTATAAGTTGCTTATTATTTAAAGACATGAATTTATTATTCATACCAGTACTATAAATCCATTCTGAATAAAGGTTCAGTTGCTTATCAGGAGACATCAGTATTCTGCCTTTTTTTTTTCCTTTAAAGATTAATATTTCAGTAATGATTTGACTTTATTGTTAGCAATCCAGGAAAGCAATTACTGCCCCACCCTGAGCAAAAAAAGCAAGAATCCCTTGCTTTGTGAGACAAGGCAGAGGCATAATCTGAGACAGACAAAAGCACACAAACTCCTCTGCATTATTGTTCCAGGCTTCTGTAGCAACAGCCTCTGCCTGCCAGTGTTTTTTACTCCCTCTTCCCCCATCCCTCCCTCGTACAACCATGCCTTATTTCTCTCAGCGTATCTGCTAAAGCTCAGAGCACCAAAAAGGCACAGCTTCAGGCCTGCCATAGCAAGCCTTCTGAATGATTCTGGACCTTTCTTCTTAGTAATCTCCTCATACCATTCAGTGCACACACCTTCTGTGTAGGTGCACTCCCTCTGAATGGGCTGGTTTTCTGTTGAAATTCAGCAGTTCTCAGGTTTTTGGGCCAGTTGCAATTGAACTGTTACCATTTTGTATGAATACAGCCATATTTATGTATAACTGACGTCAGAGCCACGTGTTTTACTGGTACCACTTGGCAAAAACAACCCACAGGTCACTATAAGTTTGCTGCCATTTGAACACAAACTCTGCTTCTCTCTCCACAATTTATAATCACGACTGAAGTAGTGTATGCGAGCAACAAAAAAAGAGCAAGTGGCTACAGTACATACCAGTGTCCACCAAACAGTTTACATAATTTACGTTCACTTCTGACATGAGGCTGAAGTCGTTGTTTGCTCTCCCCTCCAGATGCAGACCTTCAAGTTGAAGAGTCAGTGGAGAAGCCTTACAAAAGGTCTAGCAGTGAACAGCTAAGTGATTTAGGACTCCTCATTCTGAAACAAGCTGACATAGGGGATATAGCAGAGATTATGAAAGTGGAGAGGGTGGAAAATAGTTGAAGCTAACACGAAACAAGTTCAGAATTAACAAAGCCAAAGGTTTTTTTCTACGAAGGAGTGCAATCCAGTGGCATTACGTGACACAAGAAGCTAAATGTTTATATGGGCTCCAGGGGAAACTAGACAGGCTTGTGGAAGAGAAATCCAGCAAGGATTACTAATTACTAATCCATTCAACAATTACATATGGCTGTGTAGCCTGTTTGGAGTCAGAAAATCCCTGCATTGCAAATGGAGGTATCATTTAAGTTTATCCTGTTCTTACACTGTTTCTTTTAGGTATATGCTGCCTAAATCATTGCTCAATTCATCATCCTAGAGGCAGGGATATTAGATTGTCTGCACCCTTTTTTTGATACCTTACAACTGCCCGTATGCAAACTAGGCCTCTGGAAAGCCCTAAGAGGGCAACAAACAGAGGCCCATATTGCCAGGATCTTTTAGACTAATAGACCTAAGGCCTTTCCATTTATTTTCCTAAACAGTTTTAAATAACCTTCTTTCAGTTTAGCTTTAACTACTAGGAGGAAGTTTAACTTAAACCAGATTCTAAGACACACTTAAAACAGGTCCACACAGAGCTAACACATTTAAATAATCTTATAGAGATAATACCTTAGCTCAGAGAAACACCAGCTAGTATTAACCAGTGGTTTTAGAGCTGAGAAAGTAAACAGAAACCGAATTTGAGAAAGTCAACTAGGGAACCAACTTGTTTGGAGTCCCTACTAAGACTACTGGAGATACAGAACACCTTACAACTACATAGCTAATGAAAGGTAATTGCCCATAGCTCTACAGACAAAGCAAACTAAAAATACAATCCTTCTTTTTATGGCCTGTGGAGGCACTGCACACTCTTCTAGTACATGTTCAACACTAAAGTACCTTATTGCCAAATAAATAATAAGAGGGATGTGGAAAACGTTCTGTTAAAGAGCAAGAAGAAACTGAAATAAAAAACAACCCTATGCAGAAGAGTCTGTACTTATTTGTTCTTCCAAATTTCAAATTGGTTGATAGTAATTTTTTTCCTTTAATTTTTCTTTTTCTTGCAGTTTTCACCGCCTTAGGATTTTGTTGTTGTTGGGTTTTTTGTTTGGGTTTTTTTTTTTTTTGGTTTTTTTTTTTGGGTTTTTTTTTTTTTTTTTTTTATCTTCAAGGAATAAGACTTTTTTTATCTTCCTTACAGATTCGCAAACCATCAGGTGTCCTGACACCCTGAAATAAGTTCATTAATAGGCTTCATTCCTTGCAGGGGATAAATCCAAGAAAGGGAGGTGCAATCACACAATCAAATGCTGGCCTGTAAGCAAAACACAACAATTAATGCAAAACTCACTGAGAAACTCAAAGAGATACGCCCAGTGTTCCAAATCACTTATGCGGAACAGTAGGTTTGAGTGATTGGTGCAGTAGTTCTCACCTGAAATAAAGATGAGAACAGCTGCTCATTTGTGCTTATTGTTGACATTTCTGCTTATGGTGCAGGCTGTAGCAGTTCCTGTGCCAAATGGATGCATGGCACTTAGTTTTAGAGGTTACACATTTTTCAGTTATCTCAAGTTTTTATAGGAAGTTTAATGAGGATTACATGTCTCAGAAAACCCAGGGCACTTTACGCCAAAGGAATTACACTGCAGAGCAGCAGGCCTCCAAGACTTTACTTGCCTTGCTGAAAAGAATTTGGTTGCCTCCACAACACTGCTTCTCTCATTGTAAAGCTTAACCCACTGAGGCGCACAAGATGTTGAGCAATGTTTTTATGGCCGTGTCTCTCACTGAAGCCACTCCAGGGTTAAGCCTAAATGCTGTAAATAACAGCTTGGTGGGAACAAAGCAAAGCTCAGCCATGGAGGAGGAACATGCAGAGGACTGTGCCCAAGAGTTTTGTACTATGTTCAAGGGGGCTTGGAGAGGGGGAATAGAAAATGGCTTTCCCCCAGGAAAATCCCTCCCTGAGAAAAAAATGTGCTACACTGGCTTCACGACCTTTCACATTCTTTACAGGGTGTCCTTATTGTGCTCAGAATATTCTGCTGGTGGTCTTTACTGTAAACTGCTCTGATGCACCACTCTAAACCTGAGAGCATCTCTACAGTAACAGCACACAATATTGGCCATTTGCTTTTGAGGGACTAAGTTTCCTTCTTAAAAAATAAACAATGCTAAAATCCTAATAATATTTGCTGTCTTACCAATCTGCACTTCAATTTCTCCCTGAAAGCAGGTCTTTCTTAAGGTCACCTCTCTTTCTCGGGTGCCTGTTTGTAGCAGGCTTTACAAGCGTAGCAAGTGATGGCAGGCCATTTGCAGTAGCCAGGCTGGAGGGGTTTCAGGCCGCTGGAACCTGAGCTCCTGCCCCAAATGGCTCGGACTTGGAGGAAGCTTCGGCCGGGCCAGGCTGGCTGAGCTCTGACACGGAACGTGCCTTGGCTCCGGAGACCGAAGGGCACCATCCCCTCTGGATGGGAAGGAAGATTGATGGGTCTTTAAACAAGGGGAAAGCAGCAGATTCTGGGAAGCAGCTGTGCTGCGGGAAGGATGGTGGTGCTGGCTGACAGGACGAGGCTGAGCCGGCTGTCGCGTTTGGCTTCTGGGTGCGATGCCAGTGACCCCCGAGCGAGTGGGACCAGCGGTCGCACCCACTTCAAGAGTGTGGGGTGGCCCAAGTTTTATCCTACAGGCACACGGGAATGAAGGGCGAAGTGCCGGCCCAACACGGGCGCCCTGTCCTGCAGCCCCGGCAGGGCCGGCACTCGGCGCAGCGATTCATTGCCTGTCATTCCCTGTCATTGCCCGGGTGCTGCCTTTCGGGAGCGTCGGCAGCGGAGGGCAGGCTTTCCCGGCCGGCTGGGCGGCGGAGACGGGACTGAGCGTGCTGAGAGACAGCCCGGGCTCTGAGAAAGGAGACAGCGGCAGAGGGAGTTCAGGCTCTTGGCACCGTCTTTCTAAAAGCAGACTGACATGCTGAGTACACTGAGTGCTCCTGCACACCCGGCAGCACAGCCCGTGGGGAAGCGGACAACGCAGAGGGAGCTGACCTAAAACCGATTGGTCTGTGATCAGCTGGAGTTTAACCGGAGCAATCTGACACAGCTGGTTACGTAGGAGGAGAGGCTTATCTTGATAGGACAAACCTCTTAAAAACCTACAAGAAGTGATTTATCTACAGATCTATTTTGACAGCTATCATGCTAACAAATATAAAAGTAGTGAATCCATTACTTTTTCTGCCTGCATGATTTCCTTGAAAAACGGTGTAGTCCACACCCTTCCACGGCATGTGGAAAGTAAGCAACCTTTGCCAACATATGCGACTCATCCAGTCCCTTAAGGGTTGCATTTTCATTTGGATATAAGATAATAGAACACACACCCTCACATATTCACAAAAAGGGACCTGTGGCAGATTTTTCCTCTTTCACAGAAATTTGATTGTGTATACATACAGTCATGTTTTAGTTAGTTGCCAGATGCTCAGTGCAGGACTCAGCGCAGCAGAGCTGATGACAGCGGTTCTTATAATTAGATCTGCCTAATCACCACCAGTAAAATGTCTTATTTTAGTAATACCTTATTTCATTGATTCATTTTTATTTACTCACATTGGAGGTTCTAGTCCAGAAATTTGTGTTCAGAAGTTTTGATTAAAATGTTCAGTGCTTTATTAGGGAAAAATGTTGTTTGCCCAATTGAAATAGTTCTTAAAATGATTTAATTGAGACAGCTCTGTGCAATTCATGTTGAGGTTGGTATTTCAGACATCACATGAAAGAATTGCCGTTTTGCTGTCTAGTAAAACTCACCCACTCAACCTGTAAACTTCAGAAGGATCTCCCATGGTACAGTTTGGCAACTGATTTCTGTTAAGGGTGTACGATGGAAGCACACGCTTAATCTCTGCACTTAATGTAATTGGTCTCAGCCATCTCCCAGGAGCACCTGTGCATACTGCATCCCACAGCTCAAACAGTGGAATGAGATTTCTGCAATTTAACCCTGTACGGTAAGTTTGGCTGTGGTTCTGAGCAGAACGGAGAGTCCCTACAGGTAACCATTCAGGAGCATAAGAACCCTAAATGGCTCCTGTGTTCAGGAGCGAAGAACAGAAAAGGGTGTGAAAACCAAAGGCAGACAGACAGAAGTGCAACTACTAATACAAGGGGATAATGAACTGTGACAGGAACAAGGGCAAAGGTGTCTGCTGACAAGAATGAAGAAATCAGGGCTTCAGTACAGGTTTACCTGCAGCAATTAATTTCACTTCTCCTAAAGACTCTTTGTCCTTCTGCAAAAAGGGAGTAATGACGTTGACCTCTTTTGTACAGCCCAGCACAAAGTGAACATTGAAAAAAACTGTCCTGCTTTCCAACCCTTACATAACTACAACTTTTATTTTTTAATGTCACATTGAAAAACTTGCATACCCAGGTGTAAAACTAACAGAGCATGTAATATAAAGACAGACAAGATATTGCTTTAAAATCTACACAGACTAAAATCCTCCACATTCAAAGGTAACAAGACAGGTACAATAAATGTGACATATCACAGTCTAAAGAGGCCATATTATTTGTATGCAACCAAACCACCAGCAGAAACCATGCTCCATTCTAAAATAAAACTAAACAACTTCCTAGCTGTTCCCTTTCTGTTTGGAAGGAAGATGTGTCTAGGCATACCTATTTCATACCCTGAGAACACATTCATCACATTTTTAGAATTCAGGCATTTAAAAAATTTCTCCTACGCTATGGTTTGGAGAGACATTTGTCTGACACTACTGCCTACTAAGTAGAAGTAGTTATTGCTAAAAATTGCTGGCTTTCAGATACAATATGCTGCAGAGACTTGAAAAGCCTGTGCTGGGGGAAATGGATGGTGTGTGGCTGCAGATGGGCTCACAGGTGCAGGTCGTGGAAAATTTCGGTGTCACTCACTTCATCAGTGTCAGTTACAACCAGAACCAAAGATAGATCTTTAGGACAAAGCTCTGCAAGTAATGATCCACAAAATACATATTTCTAAAAAAATATCACTGAGGGCTGCCAACCAAACAGACCTTTGTCTCTCAATGGGCATTCACAGCAGGACATGGGCCAATGATTCAATTAACCCAGCAACAGATTAAGGAAGTAATAAAAATTAAGAGGCTAGTCAGGACATATATAGAGAAATAGCACGTGGTTCATTGACCATAAGGAGTAATCACAAGGAAGGAGTCCTTTCAGAGAGAGAAGTGAGCCTTTACTCCATTCTTGTCATGTTGAGATAAAGTTTTCTGGTAGGATGTTTTCAGACCCAGGGTAAAAGTTTCCAGGCAACTCACATGATTCAAACAGAAAATAAAACATTTATGAAGAAATTATCCTATTAAAAAATAGAATATAACAAAGAACTACAATTCAATTAAATAAATTCTTAGATACATTTAAACTTCACATTTCCAACTGCATTTTGATTAAAACTTAGGTACACACTGCATATTTAAGTTTATGAATGTAGTAAAATATGTCTTTTGAAACAAGTTGAATTTTTTTTTCTGAAATAGCTTCCCACATTTTAGAAAATCATTGAATATATTATAAACCATACTGTTCTCTAGTGGTTGTCTACAAATGTATTATCCAGGTGAATGTCAACAGCTTAGTAATGCTTAAGTGACACTGAGATTGGAGTATTACAGTCATCCAGCATGTCCAAGGTTCTCCCTGTGTAAATCCATGCACTTTTGTCTGACAGGGCGCATGAAATTGAGAAATAGAAATGGTTTTGATGCTTCAGTTAATGGATATTTGACTGTGTGCATTTCAGGAGTTAAGAAACTCAGAAACTTTCCTTTCTGTTGTGTATTTGCACTGTATCTGACTGCTCAGGTCTTCAGTCCCATGTGCCAAACTGCTTTGTATCCCTGCCACAGGAGCTTTGTATCCCTGCTTTGTATCCCTGGAAAAGATTAAAAAAAAAAATTATTTTACTTCAACACTTCCATTCTTCTTGCAGACAGGCTTGGAGATTCAACCAAGCCACAGTAATTATAGTTCTGAGTCAGGCTTCAACTGTTGTGCTTGTTTTATCAGTACAGCTTCTCCCTATTTCTCCTGGTAAGAGGGACAAAATTTAAAGCTTTTTATGGCTGTAATAGAAAGCCACTAATTAGAATAACCTAGATATATTAATTCTTTCAGAGATTAAAAAAAAAAAATAAAATTATGCTGTACCAAGGTTGCAAGTAATAGCAGTTAGAGAGCTCCAACTATGCAGGAAGTCCCGTGGTTGGTGTTAGCAATCCTGCATTTCCAGTATAATTAAATCAGCAGCTACCCAAAAGTCATCCTTCAATGTGCTAGATTCATCCACCAAGATTAGATATATTCATAGGAAAAGGCTGTAATGAGACCAGAAGATAATAATATAAGATTTATTATAGAGAATGCTAAAATAGAAGCTAGAGAATGACAGAGATAAAGCTTGCAGGATGCTTTACGTGGAGATCTCTGTTCTGTTTAGACACAGGAAACAGCTCCATCAAGCAACAGCCTAACATGCCTCAGCTTGATGGCATCATCATCCAGGCTTCTGCCATCACTGAAAATTCACCCAGCAGCAGTAAATGGAAACATCTACACTTTGCAAGTGTGATCAAAGTGTTTTTTTTCAAACACTTTTAAGCCAGGAAGGGCCGAATAGTCTATCCTTTGAAAATCAAACCTTGTGATATCCAAGATTGTTGACAGTGTCGCAGGTTATGTAAAAGAAGTAACAAAAACCAAAACAAAAATCCGAAAATAAAGATGATTTTTGCATTGATCAAATGCAGTTCTAGGCTCTGTATCCACCAGCCCAGTCCAGGATGACTGATTCAGAGATACAGTGAACTTCTGAACTTTGTGCCATTATATGGCTGTTAACATTTATTCAGTAATATAGCATAAGATTAGCTGCACCAAGTGCCAAATACAACATGAGTCATATTGTGTAGGACTTCGCTCCATCCTGGGGTATCTCAGCTGAGCTGTGGTCGTTCCCAGGAGGGGAACATTCTGTTCCAGGCTTTCATGCCTCCAGCACCATTTTCAATAGACTTGGCAGCTTTCTGCTGACACAAGTTGCAGTGGCAGCAGTGCGAAGTGTTGCTGTGGATGCTTTCTGATACCTCTGCCTCCCTGGCCTGTCTCTGCAGTATCCAACCTGCCGATCAATGCACAGCCTTGTCTTCTCCAGGCTTCTACAGCTGGCACTGCCAGCAGCTCACAGCTCATCAGGCTTCTGGGAGCTGGCTAGACTGCACCATGCATGGGACCAAGAACAATTGCATGCATATTGTTTTCCTCTCTCTTTTATTTTTGGGGTTTGGCTTTCTTTTTTTTTTTTTTTGTTTGTTTGTTTGTTTGTTTGTTTGTTTGTTGGTTTTTTTAGTTTTACTCAGCTATTCATTGCAGGCACAAATAGACAGCTTTATTAGTAATGTGTTTATTTTCTGTTATTGTAGTCCCGATTCCTTACAGCTCAGGGACTTTATATATAGGAGACTGATTTGAAGATATTCTGTTTTAAATAAGCTCTCTGAGAAGCCAGGGCAGTATAACAGGCTTGTCTGTTTAAGCCCATTGCAATCTTTGGCATGCCTGGGACTACTGTGCTTTCATTTTCCAAGAGGATGAATCTCAGATTTGCTTTGAAATCCTCAGAGCAGGATGCAGATGTGCAGGTGACAAAAGCCAGTGCTCAGTAATCCTAATGCACAAGCATACTTCTTTTGGCAGGATCCTGGCACTCAAGCTGTTATTCCGAGCTGCTGGCCGTCTGCTTTCCATTAATCACTTCTGGCAGAAGAAAAGGCCTTCCAAAAATCTTTCACCTTTGGCCTATAGTCAGGCAGCAAAAAGGATGTAGCAGCACACAAGGTTTGTGCCAGAAGGGATCTTCAGCCTGAGAGCACGATTCTGGTTTTTCTCATGAGATTCCCCACAGGTCTGTCCTGGAAGACTGGACAATCTTGTCAGCCACACCCCATCTTAGGTTTCTTTATCTAAATAGGGTGGTAGTCCTCAGTTACCCTGCCTGTGTTTGTAGCTAGCTGATAAATTAGTTCATGCCTTGCACAGATGTGGCAGGACAATATCCCAGGGATGATGATTAGAAGATGGATACTGCCATACAAGCTTTTTTTTTAAGACTTCTGTGATTCAGGGAAGAAAGGGAGGAAAGTGAATCAAGAAAATATGGATCTGAATCCAAGTCAACTTCAGCCTTTTCCCTGCGCTTGGGAACATTAATGTACAAAAATACTTAGACAAAACTAAACTCCTCTTAGTGATCTAAGAGAAAACCTTCCAAGAACACCACATATGACTAACGATTAAGATAAAATCTTTAAGAAAGTCAGCACTCTCGATTAAGGAACCCAAAATACCTTTATTTTACTCCTGATAAATGCCTTCAGAAACACTGATGAATTTATATGTCTGTTGCTCTACCGTCAGTTAAGCTTCCTCATTTCTTACCAATGGAAGTAAGAAATCCTCCTTTCTAGGCCAGCAACTTTCTTACCGGAGAATGAATTCTCACAGTTCTTCAGTGGTCAGACTGGCATTTGAGGTACCAGGGACCTGCATCCCAACCACCTACTGCCCCAGGATCCAGATGGGTTTAAATTCCCACATCTTGCACAGCTGGCACTGGCGGCCAGTGCCTCTTAAAAGTTGAAACAAGAGTGACAATGATAATATGTGCATTTAGCCTTATGTGGGGGATTTCTTAAGATTAACTCAAAGAGCAGAGACAGATCCTTAATCTTTGTGCAGCTCCAGGTGTAAATTCTTCCTACATCTGACATGGTAGCATTTTTTAGCATTGGATTAGCTGGAATTGAACTTTGAACATCTCAGCAAAATGTGAATAAAGGTAAGCTCAGGCTATGGTCTTATGGATGATATGCTCACCACACCACGTGCTGGCTGGGAAGATCCTGTGGCTTCCCGTGCTGCTGCAGTGATCTGGGCTATTCTGTCATTCATTGCCAGTTCTCCCATGCCACAGGAAAAGCAGAGAAGGGATTTGTACTTACAGATAGTATGTGGAAAAGGGCAAATCATCAGCCATCAGATGACAAAGTCCACATCCCCCCTGGAAAGCCAAAGTGAAAATGACACAGGCTGTGAACTATCCGTGAACCACACCAGCTAGGGCGGGTTTGAAATTAACTCCGGTGCATTTGGATGTGGTAGAGATAATGCCTGAGAAGGAGCCTGTCTGTGGATTTAGCTACTGGTGTAACTGTCCTGTAGGCAACTGTTCCTGGAAGAGAATAAATTAATTCTGGCATATAAACCCCAGTCCATTGCTGGTCAGTGTGCACACCACATCACTACAGCCCTGACTGGGTCATGCCTTCACACCAGCCTGTCCCTTTTTCCTGAATCCCAGTCCAAATCACCAACACAGCATTTCTGCAGTGCTGGGACACAGACAGCACCTGAGTGATATTCCATGTTCCAGCTTGCCAGCAGCAGACACCAGCCTTCTGCTAAAGCTCTGGTTTTCAGTTACTGCAACCCACAGCTTGTGGAAACAGCCTGATTAAGAGAAAACCAGAATCAAACACAAGACCACCTTTGGGAAAGCGTTGTCTCAAGAGCAGCCAGAGGCCTTCAGCAAGGGCTGCCTTCAGCAGAGCCTGCTGCAAACCCCTCTCCTTTTTCCTCCGCTCTCTCCTCTTGATCATTTCATAGAGCCTGCAGGAGAGCAGATGCTTTTCTAGGTATTTCCAGCCTCCTGATGGACAGCTTGCACCTGTCCCATGTGGGGCTGTTACATCCCTTGGCATTAGCCGGGGGGGCTATTTTTAATTGGCAGGACAGAAACAAGAGGTAGAGTCTTTGGCCAAGTACCCTGCAACCCTGTTACTCACAGACTGAATCACTTTTTGGCACCCTCATTAAAGCACTTGCTAACAAACTTTGCTTTCCTCTTGAGGAACACTGGTGCCGAGCAGTGCCCCGCAGCACCCTGCAGCGCTGTTTGCTCGTGTGGGAGCAGGACAGCACACCTTCAAATCATTCATCAGGAAACTCTGAACTAAGGCAACAGCCTCAATAGCCTAGTCAGTGTCTCAGAAGAGAAGGCAGAGCTTGCTAAGATACACTGGGACCCACTGGGAAGCAAAATTAGGACTGCAATATTCCGGGCCTAATTTGGGCACTGACTACAATTTAGTTTGTCTGGAGCCTGATGTGGTGCAAAAGAGCATTTGTGGTTTTACAGAAGATGAAGCTTGTGCTTTATGTTTTTATTGCTGCCTTCCCTCTCCATGACTTGGGCACGTTTGTAGGTCAAACTGCCACTTGGAGGAAACAATTCAAGTGTGCCTCTGAAAGGCCCTTTGGAGCACAGCGCTGCCACAACCCTGCTCCTCCTGCAGGACACGCTCCCTTTACTCTCTGCCGTAACACGAAGTGCAGCTTGGTTCTTACCTTGGAGCACAGGAGGACGGGCACATCACTCATCACATTTCTGGCAGAATCATACACAAAACAGTTTTTGTGATGTGTCATGGGTTTCATGCCTATGTAGGCAAGTCACATCAGGTTATTGGTCTGTACAGATTCAGTATTACAAACCTCCCTGCAACAGTAAAAAAAACCCACTGAGGAATCTTTTTTAAAGTGCCATTAGGATACGGAAGTTTTATCTGTTTAGCTTTGCCAAAAATACCCCAAAAACCCCTAACATCATAAACTTATTTGAATCAAAAAACTCTGGAAAGGGCTTTTGTGATGAGACTTTAAATGAAGTTGAAAAATCCAGCAAAATTGCGGGTTAATTTTATCAGCCCCTTTCCAGTGCTTCCATTCACACATCAGAGAGATTCCTTGCTGGACAGTCACCTCTTGAGTATTTTTTGGTGCTCCCCACAAGTTTCATTCTCCACTCTCCTTCACAGTATTTGTGAAATGAATTGCTATTCCCTGACGACGCTTCTTCAGTGTTACTGTAAGAAAAACAAACTTGCTGCCTGCTGTTGTCTCCTCTTGCTTTCTGCCCCATTCTTTCTAGGGCTATTAACCTCCAATTAGAGTACATGAGAATCTATTTGTGATCAAGAGACACAGATTCAGTTTTGATGAGTTCATCTAGCAGAGCGAGGGGGGAAAAAAGTGAATTGTCTCTTTATATTGAAAATGAATGATGAATCCTTGTTTGAAAAGTATTCCCTATCTCTTTCAAATTGATCTAATAAACTAATGACACTACTAGAAAAAAACAAAACTGTTACCAAATTGGCTGTCAATATTTTGCACAAGTCAAATGATTTCTATGAACAGTCCAGTGAGTACCTCTCCTACCCTAGTATCCAACTTCAGTACAATTTTGACAGCAACAGGAATTTAGTATTTGGCAGCTGTTTCCCTGTTCCAGGGAAAACCAGTAATTTCACCAGAATCTGTCACAGATCCATGCCAAAAGAAAAAGCAAACCCCTTATAGGTAGCTGCAGACTTAAAACCACAGCTGTAAACCTGTAATTCCTACATCACCCAGAGCAGTTATTTCTCCAGAAATGATTTGAAGTATACGCACATACTTGTAACAGGGTCCCACAGGATGTGCCAATTATATTTTGTCAGCATTACTTACTTCCATACTTAAGAAAGACCTCATGACACCATCACACCTGTGCTCAGGAATACTTTCACAGTCACACTGCTAACAGACAATGAGCCATCATTTTGCATATAAAACAAATAAAGCATTTGTCATCTTTCAAATATTTTATTTTAGTATTTTTAAATATGTTTAACACAACAAAGATATAAAACAATATATTAATTCAATCTGAGTTTAGAATCAAAACAATATTTACTTATTTACAATACTCCAAACTTCACTGGCATACCTTCTAGCCATTAGATAACACTATTTTTTCAGTCAGAACAAAACCAAAGTAACTGTTCAGTGTGAAAAGCCTTCTACATCCTTATTATGTTAAGTACCATGTACATTGTATTTGTGGTTTCTCAAATTTGACAAAATTTCTCCTTTTTTGACAAAACTGAATTGGAAGAGCAAAAACTAAGTTACAGTTAGTCTTTCTAACTACACAGTCAGGTTATTGTGCTCCACATTTATCACCTCAAGTTCTTACACACCTATTACAAACTGGCTTTTAAAATGTGCATGTCACTGAATTATGTACATAATACTCACTGCAAATTTGTCAGGATACAACTGGTAAGTCTGCAGGATACTGCTATATGGAAGGTTCAGTGTTCACAATACTGTAGTGTTTGAGGAGTTGTGAGGGGTTTTTTGGTGTTTTTCTTCATATAATGAACAAGACATCAGTAGATTCATTCCAAAGGACTTTTTTCCCCCCCAGGAATACTGTTTCAATTATGATAGTGACAAGGTCAAAGACAGATCAGAAGTAATAATTTTATAAATCAGTGGTCTATCAATTAACCCTTATTGTTGAAGTCTACATGCACAAAATAATTCAGAGGGTAAGCTGTCTCACTGCTAGGACTTCTGTCAAATATACTTCCATCTTGACAAGACTGTGGTGGTTTTTGTAGTTACAGGTCAGATTTCTAAAAAGGTACTCTAGGTTATTAAAAAAAAAAAAATCAGTATTGTCTGTAGATTACTGCAAATTCTCCCTAACTCTTCAGTAGGAACTACACAGACAGGATGAAAAACTATCATAGTTGTTGTAAGTTATTTTTGTTACACTCCAGGTCCATAAAACCTACTGTTTGGGGTTTTTTTCCGTGACTGATGGTTGAAAACCAAGTGGGCTTTCATACATCAGAAAATGAACTAAACAGTAATGGACAAGTATAGCACTAAGCATGCAAGCAGTGGTTAAAAAACACGGAGGCATTAAATGCTGCAAAAGACTTGTACTGGTGTCCGAGTTCAACTCTTTCCTCTAAAACTCCTTTTGGCACTACATGAGACACAGCTGTACAGAAAAGATAGGAACCTGTGCTTTTATCCCCCTTGGAGGGTTTCATTAATTCTAAATGACCTTATTTAACATGCTTGCATCAAAAAATAACTTTTTTTCCCAAATCATTTAACTGACCCTTGCTCCTTAAAGCAGGTAACAATCAAGGTTTCGTTTAGAGTATTTTGGTTTTTTACAGATTTCTTCTCTCAGAACCCAGTTAAGCAGCAATTTCTTTGAAATTCTACTGGAATCTTTTCTTCTACAGTAGATAGAGGGGGAGACATCAGAGAAAACCAAAAATAAAGTGACATTACCTATTCCCATTACTGCAGCAGTATACCACACAGTATGCACTTGGCCTTATAAAAAAAAAAGTTTAAACTAAAATAATAACACTCACTGAAGTCAAGAATATTTAGTAATTTGCTTGAAGTTAAGCATACAAATCAAGAAGTGCACTTACAGGATCCAATTCTTGCTAGTCTTGGACATTTAAATACTTCAGGCCTATCGACATTTCTGTACCAACACTTTGTGTAAGTGTTGTCATGTTTGCCACATGAAGATTATTTGCCTATATGGAAGCTTTCTATAGCATTGTTCAAGCTCAGCTGGAGGAACCTTGCCTAAAGATCCTTTCATAAGTTTTTGTCAGTGTACTCAGAACTTGTTAAAAAACACATCTATGAAGGTCTAGTTCAGTATAGGTGTAATGTCATAACCCACTTAAGGGATCTTTCAGAAATTAAAAATTAAAGGCAAAGAAAGCTATTATAAGAAACTGTGTCATAAGGTACAAAAAAACAAAGAAAAAGGATGAGGGAAGAGCCTGTGTGTTTATCACTTGCAGGTATGTGCATACATATCCCAAAACTAATAAGGAAGAGGTCAACCCTGCTGCCAAGTCTCAAATATTACTAAAATTGCTAAGCTAGCAAAAAAGTGTGACCCTCCCCTTCTTTTGTATATACAGTTATTAATTTCAGACTTTGCTACTTGATTCGTTTGTGCACTTTGTAGTGCTAATGTTGTTAAGATACTTGCACTTACTGGCATTACACAGTAATTCATTCATTACTCTGAATTCAGATTACGTGGGCACTCACACAGACCACAGAGACTACTTAGCACAAGAGGTGCAACATGTTAAAGGAGAGCAAAAAGACTGGTGTGTGCACATAAAGGAAGACATCCCTGAACATACTAAGCATCAAATCCAAGGCCCAATGGTGCTCTGCTGTCTTTACTTAAAAGTGTTTGTCAGCAACAGAAGCAGCAAAATGCTTTTAAAACACTGACTCTTTCAAAAGAAGGTACAAAATGTTAAGCCTATCAGCTACTTGCAACTTGTTTCCATCTAATTAACAATAAAGCTTACATTCCCAACTTTGCAGACTGACCTGTGCTCTTTTGCAAGCAAGAACAGATTTTTCTGTCTTCTATCACTTTCAAGCTTTCCTCTTGCATGTTTACAGGCAGACAAAATGAACTTCCAAAATAGCAGAGGACAATTATCCTGACAATGTTTTAAGCCACTCCAATGCTAACAAAACCAACCTTTTTATATTAGTTATCCTGGACTCAGATACCTAGCATCAAGGGAAAAAGCACAAAAGAACAAGCTTCTTTTAAAAAAAATTATAGGCAAGGCTGATTTAAAACACAATTTACTTAACAGAATTTGAAAAATTAAATTAGAACAAAGAATCCTTACGTTTCAAAGTATATGAACTTCATTACAAAAAATAAAAATATTGAAATGATAGCTTTAGTTTATGTAAACATTGTTACACTGGGCTGTACTTGAAAATTCTCCTGCATGTCTAAGTTGTAAAATAGTATTTCAGTTTAGACGCAGTTATGCCAGTTACCACTCAAATGGTTATTTTCAGTATCAACAGCTTTGCAAGTTGAATTGCATACCTCTCCATATAACTCAGATTACAATCCCGCACATCCTGAGAACAGATGTTTCCTAGAGTTTAGAAAAATAGCATTCATAACTGTGTGCATTGCAAAGGCAAATATAAATTAACGAATAGAGCTCTTTCATTATAAAGTCTCAAGAGGAATGTTCAAATTGCCTTTCTGAAATCAGAAAGTTAAGAGCAGCAAATGGCAAGTCTTTAAATCTTTCAGAATATTTTCTCCTTTTTTTTTAAGTGTAAGCATACTCCCCCAATTTGGATGGCAAAAGCCATCAGGCTATGGTAGATTGAAC
This sequence comes from Pachycephala philippinensis, assembly GCA_013397055.1. NCBI lineage: Eukaryota > Metazoa > Chordata > Aves > Passeriformes > Pachycephala > Pachycephala philippinensis. The sequence continues at coordinate 1,044,284 of VWZT01006521.1, forward strand.
AATATAGTATTAAACCTCAAATTTTGCTAAAAAATTGGAATGTTACAAATATAAAAACCTCTGGAATAGTACAGTGTACATGTGCTCAATAGAATTGGCAGAGATACTCCAAGATGCATAATTCCGCTGTGAAATAGGAGCTAAATTAAGTTACAAAAGTAATATACTACGAAGAGTGTAAGGTAGTCAAGTTAGTACAATCAAGGTTTCTAAAAGGAACACAGTACAGCAAGGAGTAGCCCACAGTAGGTTACAAGCCTCCAAATACAAAACCTTGCAAACTCCATATGGATTCATTTCCATGCACACACAAGTACACTGTGCCCATTAAGTCAGCTTGTACCAAGATGGAAATGCTTTGTGTAACTTTCTAAAGCTGGACTTACACTACCTTTTGCACATCTTACCTATTCTGAAATTGCAATAATCAAATTAAAAGGTCTGTACCATTTTTACGATTTTTTACCTCATATCTATCAGTTTTCATTTAGCACAAATCTAGTTTCAAGTCTCTACAGACAACATTAGTATTGTCCCCTTACAATCCACTGCCTAAGAGATCACCAGCCCTTGTGTGACCCTTGCTTATGCATTATGGACTCAGAGTGTTGGTTTGACCTTTTTGGGGATGTTTTGTTGTGGGTTGTGGTTTGGTTTTTTCAACAAGCAAAACTCAACTGTTTATGGTACTTTTATCTTTCAGTGTAGTAAATGAGCAACTTAACTTAAGAACACTAGTTTTCTTTTCATAGTTGTTAGAAAAACATATACTGTGTGTGTTTATATATATAAACAAATATCTGTGCATATATATATCCAGAGATATTCACCATATTGTTGACACCAGAGTGCTAAAACATACATCAACATGAGCACTATTTCCAACACTCACTATTATTACTATTCCTGAAAGAGTTACTACATGCATTTTTCCCGTCCATTTACAGGACAGTAAGATACACGAAGACAACTGTTCTGTTTTTCCAATGTTAAAGAACTGCTCCTGAAAAGCATGCATGGGTTTGGGTATAAAGCAATTAAGACCACACAAAAGTTACTTTGTGGGTTTAAACTCACTAAAGCTAAGTTTACTTTCAGTGGATGTTCCACTTACTTTAACTCATTTAAACACAAAAGGGAAAACTTTGAAGTGCTAGAACAACCATATAGACAACTGATAGACTAGACTAAATAAGTTCTCATTAAAAAAAAATCATCACTGCACAGCCACAAGGAAGACTTTCATTTTTGGCAACCTATATGCAGACCATTTATACTGTCAAGACCTGTAATTTAACAGTTAAGAGACCCTCTCAGCAAGGAACTATATTGCTTTCTTCATTATGACACAGACCTCCTCAATCTTTAAATATACACAGTTTGCTTTGAAAATTACATTTATGACTGTTTTAAAAGCAAGGCTTCATAAAGTTCTAATTTTTTCATTAGTATATGTAAAGGCTGGCACTCGGGTAACAGAGATTATCTGGACCTGTAAAGGGTGTATTATATTCAATACAAGCACATATTTGAGGTTAATGTTCCATAAACATTCACACAGAACCTTACCAAGGGTAGCAGTATTCTGGTTTATATTCATGCTTCACTGATAGCCTTTACCCATCCCTGCCTCGTTTTCTATTTTCACAAAAAGAAAACAAAACACATCCCTGTAAAGTATGGGAACCCCATTTTATGGCTAAGAATCTAAGAAAAAAGGCAAGATCACAGAGTGAAAAATGTTACTTGACTTCCCCCTTGTAGCTAGCCTTGTAGGATCTTAGTCATAATGCTTCATAAAAATCTGAACTGACCCACACAGTCTTCAACCAATTAATCTTTTTAGTATAGTAGGTTTTGAAAAGGGCCAGCAATACTCATTGGGAACAGTACCATTAACATTGCATTCAAAAAAAGAAAACATTGGAAACCATATCCTTGCTCTCCTACTCTGTTGATACGCCCTAGTATTAGCCAATGTATGGTAATACAAAAAGAGTCTTGTAGTGATGTAAAAGGCAATGAAGACATCTATAGAATAATGTTCATGTGCAGCCAAAATGAAGAAGATTCCAAAGAGATTCAGGACCCAGGACAAAGTGTGCAAGAAGTTCCAGCTCCTTGGCGTATCTAGGAGAAAACAGAAAGTAATTAACCTTGAATGTCTCAAAACTCAGGCCTAGACATTCCAAGTTTTTATACAGACTTTTCATCCAAAAATGAGATGAAGTTACTCTCTTCATTCAGAAATATTGTATACACGTCCAATAAATCCAACAATAACAACCACACAAGTTTTATCTATCACTCCATGACTTCATGCACAAATGCATTTCTGGATTAACAAGAGCATCCTTAAATGGTTTAGCACCCTGCAAAGCAGAATTCTTTGTTCAACCAACTTCTTTTAATGAAAATCATAGTTTTTCTATGTTATAAGGAGGAAGATGTATTGAAAGCTATATTACTGTTATTGCAGTAACTACATCATAGCTGAACTCAAACTAATTATCTTTGCTTGCCATAATATGTATCAAATCACTGTTAGTGTTTACAGAAGGGTAGTACTGTCTCATATATTCTCACTCGTTAAGGGGTTTGGTGTTTGGCTTTATGGATTATAGTAAACATACGGAAACCTCGCCAGGTATTTTGGCTGACAGGAGTCAGTGGCAGATACCTAGGGAAGGGAATAGTAACAGACAATCCTAAGTATCTTCCCAAGTATTCTCCCAGAAGCAAGCCAGAAAGCCCTTCTAACTTCTTGGCTCATATGTCCATTGAAAAGTGCCTTATTCATCCCCCCATTCAAGGAGGTGGTGGTGGTGCTCCTTTCCTGGCTGTGACTGGACTGTCACAAACCTGAGAAAGAGCACAGCAATCTGCGTTTGTATTTGTTTGCTTAAATGTTACACTTTGAACTTCTTGAGGAGGTCAAGGAGCAGATATTCTTAATACTTAAGGACATTCGAGTGTTTGCACTCTCACACCTCTGGCTGTACATGTTCTTAAGGACATCTGAGTATTGACACTCTGTACTTACATTCTGTGACAAAGAAGTTGAGCATGGTCAGGACGACAGTGTGACCACTGAACATATAATCTCCACACGTATGTACTCCAGTCAGAGTCATTCCAAAGCCACTCCATATTGCAAATGCCCGCTGGAGTTTTGCCCAAACATTGCCATACAACTGAAAAACAGTGACATTAACCTTTACTAAGTTCCAACCCCACTGCCCAAACACTATGTCCTTAAAGTTAGCTGTATTGCACTATGTTTAATACCATTTATCATGTTGTGTCTTTTATTAAAATGTAGGTTAGCACATCTTTGGATTTCAGTGTGGCAATGAGTCACACTAGTAACTACAATTACTAATTGTATTCATCATACCTCTGATGAATACTGGAATTTAGAGCAAGTATTTTGTTCCAAGTGATTTACCCACAGAGCCTGCCATCTTTTTTTGAATGTATTCAGCCTCCCAAATGTGTCATTGCCAAGCTTTCCATTTGTTCAGCTCAAACCTCTCCTAACTAAAAGTTAGGATAAAACCATAAAATCCCATGTTCTAAGGAATATCCCTTATGAGAAGGGGTGAAACAATAATAGTTTGTTGGGTTTTTTTCAAAACCATGCAACCAACAAGACAAAGAAGCGATTACTTCCCTTTCCGTCGTTCTTCATGAAATCAGTAGCTTAAGTGCACACCTCTTTGATGTGTGCTTTCTGGTTTACAGTGTGAAACATTCTGAACACCCTTCACCAAATAACCATATACTCTCCAAAGTGGCAAGTGCTTCTAAGACCCCTAGGGATGTTTGCCTGCATATGGTAATTAATGCAAGGGCAAGGAAACAGGAGACAAACATCATGTTCTTAAAAAACACACATCTAACACTACGGTCGCAACAATCTTAATCACGTCTTAAGTATTTTTTTACAAAAGCAAACAGGAAAAATAATTTAAAGCATTTGAAGTTCTTACCTTTCCAGTACACTGCAAGTGCTGGCCTGGCACCGAGAGTGAGGTAACAAACATTGTAATGCAACGTAATAGAAACACTGTCCCCATGAGGCTGCACAGCCTGCGCAGCAGTATAGATCTGGGAAAAGTACACACGAGCTGAGATCAGGGAAGTTATGATAAGAACATTTCACCTCACCCCAACTTAATCCCATTAAGTCCCGTCATTACTACAAGTTTCACAATAACTTTTTTTTTTTCTAAATTATGTAGTACTGTAAAAACATGGTTCCACACGACAGGGTGAGACACTGTAGCAAGCTGACTGTCACCAAAAGGTACATCTCCACCTCTGCAGCTACTCTTGTGCTAGTTTTGGCACTCATGCCTTCTGCTGGCAAATTGATAAAAATCAATGAACCAGTGAAAATTTAACTTAAAATAGCATGAACACAAAAGCATTTTCTATCCCTCAGTGAAAGCAAACTGCCAGGCTGGCTCAGACATCCTGTGGAAATTGATTCTCATAGCACTTTCTTATATACAAAACTGTTATGGTATGAGTGTATATACTGACAACTCTCTGAAATATCTGTGTTCTGAAGGAAATTACTTATAAATATGGTAGAAAAGTAAATTCAGATTACTCCTTTGAAAGCTTCACAAGCCATCATTCTTGATTAAATCCTCCCTAATCCAAATTAAGAGAGATATACTAGGAGTTCACAAGATTCTTACTGAATGGAAATTCTTCAACAATCATCATAAATTCTTGTTATGCTCTTTTCTCTGCATCAAAGTACCAGTTAATTTGGATTTTATAAAATCTACCTGTGTTTGTGAAGCAGAAGAACCAAGAGCCAAATGTAGCAAAGAATTACACCACATACTTCAGTCATAGCAAAAGCCCATGGTATCCTAGGGACGCTAAAAAAAAAGGACAAAGCAAGAAAGTTAATACAAAGGCTTATTTTTTTTCCTAGTCTCAGTATTGAAAATAAGGGCATATGAAGTTCTAACCTCAAAACTACTTTGCATTCATCTGACAATAGTATAAACTACAGCCAAAAATTCTTTTGTTAGACTGAATGAAATAGAATTTGAAATATATTCAACTACATTATCTCCTTCCTAATAATGTGTTTCCAGCAGATGTTTACACAGAATTCACTAAGTCAGGGAAAATCTCTAGTATGCTCTCTTAATTTACACGCGACTTACTAACAGGATGTGTTCCTCTACCATTGTTTCACAACAACCTTTTTCATTCTGACAAAAACTTGCATCATGTCAATTATGCTGCTTATGCTTGTAAGAATGCTATGTCAACACAATGAACTAAATGCTGCAAGCCTAAAAATCTTAAATACTTGTAATGAAGCAGAACTGCACAGAAAAGTATCAGGGAAAATAAAAATTGTTTTTAAATTTTCAGTGATAATCACTACATCCAAACCTTTCAGCCTTCCCTGTCAAAAGATTTAAGACCTTCTTGCACACATAAGGCACCATAACAATTTCCACTTTTCAGTCACCAAAATACAGATCAACAGATTTCAAGAGAAGCTGCTTTGTGCTCCCCCCAATACAAAGGGGTAGCAAAGCACTGCTCAAACATGAGCTTTGTAGTAATCCGCTGCCATTGTTTTGTGGGCTGCTGCTTTCTGGCCTCCCCCATCCTCCTGCCCACTGAATACCATGGTAGCACCCTGGGAACAAAATCCAGTAATGCCATAGCTCCTGTTCTCTCTCCCCTCTTCCACTCTGCTGGATGTGATCTGTCCTTGCTGAGTTATATATAAACTTATGGGGGATTCTGCACACTTACTCAAAAGATTAGAGTCTTACTGACTTCTTGAAAGCCATTAATGAAAATGGAAATTACTGGCAGGAACAGGAAGATCACAAAGGCTGAACTTTTCAACAGTTTAGCTCATCTTTTAAAACTCTCTAGGCAGTTAAGTTCTCCATGGTGCAAGTGAACTTTCTCAAAGGGAACATTTATCCTCTATTAAACCTGTAGTCAATGACTAGAATTTGACCTTTGCCATTGTGTCTCTTCTTTGCCTGAAGTGAAATATTTTCTTTAAAAAAATGAGCAGGTACTGCATAAGTCACAACAGTGGTTTAATACCCTGTTAAAAGAGACACTGGTCTTTTCATTCTACTTCAGTTTCCCTACACCATCTTCAGCAAGCTGACAGTGGGAAGACAACAAAAATACAGTACCAATTCTGTTTGCTTTCAATTTCTTTACTCACTCACAGACCATAATATTCCTTCATCCAAAGTTTTTATATAACAAGACATGTTAAGCTTCATAGCAGGAACTGGATTTCAGAAAATACATGTGGCTGCATATCTATGCCAACTGACCATCATGCTTTTTACTAGAATGCAAGGATGGATGAACTAATTACTGTGTTGTAATGAGTTTAAGATGTAAAACTAGATATAAACTAGGTAGAACAACAGCTCAATTTATTTCCCCTAAAACTAAATCTCTGCATCTAACCGATCTGTATCTCAAGCTTAGCAGAAGGATTTACTAGACTCTTACTACTATTTTGCAGAGGCATCTTCTAGGGCAGATGAAACTTTCTTCTAGAGCATATGAAACTTTGAGAACAAAGAAAAGACAGCCTATATTTTAACCATCACATTACTATTTTGTTTAGAAAGAAAATTTCTTACCTATCTAGAAATATGTCTGGCAGAGGTGGGTATGTTTGCATGTCAGGTACTCGCTCGTGTACTATCACCATAACAAATGATGTAAAGCCAAACACTATGAAGACATACACACAACTTAAAACTGTCTTCCAGTACTCTGGGTCCAGTCTTCGTGCGGCATGTTTGTTTTTGCCATTTGCATATTGATACTGATCACCATTCAAGTCAGTAATTGGTCCATCATAGTCCCGAGGTACTTCACCATTACAAAACCAATCTACCCCCTGTAGTGACCCAACTGGGCACACTGTGCCAGCGTGAGTGTCACTGGTGTAACCCAGCTCTTCCAGGACGTCAATATGCTGCTTCTGCAGTTTGCGTATGGACAGCATTAGCCTCTTGATGTCCCCCAGGATTTTGATTTCCAGAGGAGGGGATCGTAAGTCATACTCGGTAAGTGTCAGCAGTGTAATTCCATCAAGCCTGTGTCTGTTGCACAAAACATCCACGTATTCACAGAAGCCTTCTTCCTTCAGCCACTTGGCCACGTTCTTGGTAGTCCAACGTCGAATGCAAAGCTGGTTATTGCCTGCCATCCTCCCCCGTTATCCGCCAAGCACACTGACCTGTTGTATATCCGAGAGAGACAACACCAGAGTTTAACACGGATTACTGAAATGCCAGTGTCTTTTGTGCAATTTTAGATGCTTAATTAGCCCAAGACATTTTACATACGAGATAGCTAAAAACAGACTTAATTTCTTAGGTAAGTAATATAAAAATGCCTTTTTTTTTTAATTCAAGAAAAACTAAATTATCTCATTTGCTCCTAAATAGAAATTTAGAGTTTCCAAGGAGCAGAATATTTCCTAGATGTGTCCAATAGACTTTTCTAATTTTGTTATAAATAAATAAATAAATCCAGGTTTGTTAATTACATTAGGCAATGAAAATCAAATACTACTCTGTTTAAATACCAGCTTAATCATTAGCCTTTTCCACTGTTTGCAGTTCATCAGCTATGCAAGAAAGTATAGCCAGCAAACACACAAAACCGAATTAAAGCTGAAATAATACATTTCAATAGTCACACATATCCCACTGTTTTAAAAATATATACTGAAGCTTTGATGACACGACATTCTCCCACTCCTTCCAAGTAAACCTAAGTCTAGATATCTGCAACAGTATTGAGCTGAAGTATCTTAGTTGTATGTTGATGGTACAACCATCATATTTCTATCTTTGTTTGATCTCAGTAATTAAGATATATGCTTACTGAATTGTGAATCCTTTAAAATATTCAGCTTTCAAAAATAACATTACTAGAAATGAAGCACTGGCTTAAGCTTCAAAGCATTTTTAAAAGTGATGTGGTAGTAGATAACATAGTAACACACCAAAACCAGAAGAGATGTATTCCCTTCATACAGATTATTCAGTAACTGTGTTCCTACTCTAGAATATTGCTTGAAGGAAGGAGAGACAGCTCAGCAACATTTTAGTCACATGGTGATGACAAGTCACCAGAACAACAACCAGGAAAAAAGTTAACCACAGGACATTACGTGGAACACATGACAAAACTCTGAAAGGCTACCAGTGAAGTAAAAGTACTAAGATGTTTATGCAATATTGAAGGCCCACAGCAGTAGAGAATGGATTTGTGCATAATTTATATTTGGTGGCTCATGTACAGCTACCATCTAAGAAACAGCTACAATTTCACAGCTCTTTTGTACTCAGAAAAAACAGTCTAATTAACTAGAATGCTTCAATCATGCCAACCAAATCTCAGAAAATACAAGGCAGTACAATACACTACTGCCACATACATCATTCAAGGCTTTCAGAATGAAAGCAAGGAAACAGTCTATTTAATCTATTATTTAGCTTCTGTCTATAGTGAACTGGTACTCGAACCCATCATGAATATTCAGCACAGTTCTGCATCTCTTTCAGGGACACAGCTCTTCCAAAAACAGAACCTCTTTCCTTCTCGCTTCTTTTTTTAAGGAGGTACAGTACCTATCGTGCTCTTAATATAATTATTGGGCGCAACTTTTTCTTCTGGCTTTCATCTAATAGAACCACAAACTATTTTATACTGTATCAGAGAAGATTCAATTTGCCAAGTGAGATTTCCCAGCAGTGCAAAAGGAATATTTTAGAAGAAAAATGAGCACACAAATCACACTTACCCTTCTAAAATAATTAAGGGCATGATACTTCTGAAGATATTCTCTCAGGAGTTGATTGTATATTAACAACGTGTACTTAATTCATTGCTAAGATTTCTCAACACTTCATATACAGTCAATAAGTATAGAAGCTTTAACACCTTGATTTAAATAGTTGCCAATAAAAGAAAAAAAGACCTACTAGAATACCTGCATATCCTATATGCTTCCTTCTCCACATAAAAGGGTATTTTCTCATTTTTATGTTATCTTACTATTTTTGAAAGTGTGGCTCAAAAACAACTTTAACAATTATTTTGGTCACACAGCTAATAAAATAAATTATGACATTTAATTTTCAACTAATCATCAGTTAATTGACCTTTTTTGTACTACATATTTTTACTTTATTCCAGCGTTGCTATTTAATCCCAGATGGCAAGAAGATTCATTTAGCCACTCACTCACTCCCACTCCCACTGCCCCCAGCCTGCTCTCCCTGCAGTGGGATGGAGGGGAGAACTGTGAAAACCCAATGCGTTGAGATATGAACAGTTTAATAATGGTAATAAAGTAAAATGTAGTAATAATAACAATGGAAGTAACAAAAAGAGAGAAGAACAACACCCAAGAAAGACAAGTGATGCACATTACAACTGCTCAGCACCTGCTGACATTTGCCCAGCCAGTTTCCCAGCAGTGGTCAGCCCCTCCTGGCCAACCTCCCCCCTGCATTTACATACCAAGCAGGACATTCCATGGTATGAAATATCACTTTGGCCAGGTTCAGGTCAGCTGTCCTGGCTGTGCTCCCTCCCAGCTTCTTCTGCACCTCCTCACTGGCAGAGCAGGGGAAACCGAAACTCCTTGACTTAGGGTCAGCACCACTGAGCAACAACTAAAACATCACTGTGGTATCAACATTGTTCTTATACGAAATCCAAAACATCCAGGAAAGATAAACAAACTTGAGTTGCTTATCTGAACTTCCAGCTTTCTTTACTCAGAAATACAGATGAAATACTGAAAAAAAAGTTGTTAATCACAGTGGGTTTTATAACATAGTAATCATCACGAGTTTTCTAAAAGCAGTGAATGTAAACTCACCACCACAAATACACTCAACTTACTGATATTGTCTTCTAACCAAAGCAGCTTCTGAGGACAAAGGCAGGAAACTGTCCCTAACCTAAGGGAATTCTATTCATTTGTCACAAGTCAAGTAGCCTAACAGCAGCCTGGTCTTCCTTCATCTGGCATTGCCAGAATAAAAATCAACCCTTACCAAATGTGCAGTAAAAGTAACCTTACAACACTGAATGAGCACACCCATCAAAGGTCACTATGGGCTGGACCTGGGAGAAAGTCTACATTAACCTCAACATGCAACTGATAGGACCTGCTCCTGCTTTTAAACTCTGTCAACGACAAGACACTTAACCAACTGCAAAAGACAAAGAAATGACCACAAAACACAAATTTAAAACATTACACAGAGCAGGTAGCTAATTTCATCTCAACAGCAACAGTTAAATTCATTTATTAATGACGAAGCAACTTACTTCAACCCTGAAACTGCCTTCCCTTTCAGACTACTCAGCTGGTGACACGTTTGGTTTAAAGGGTAGAAAGCATTTTCCCTAATAATCCTAACATCTGGACTACAACACAGATCCCTGTGTGCAACTGCTCCTGTTCATTTTTGAAGCTGAAGAATGCCACATAACTTTTACACCACTAGACTGCTACACAAGAATAACGCAGCAGAGGAAGCCAAGTCCCTTAGATAACTGCATCTGTCTTCTGAAAGCAAACAGCTCTGGTAACTATTTTGCTTTCCACATTACTGGTTTTATCACTGAAACCAAATAAAGGGTAACATTATTTAATGATGAATAACACGCATGAGTGACACAAAACAAGCACAGACTTAAGCGTCAGAGGGCAAAATATACTTTTCACCTGACATCAGCAATGTCTGTAGCTAGTTAGTTGATTATTTTCCTGGTACTGTGACTTAACACTTAGCAAGCTCGTCAACAGTAAGTATTGTGTGTTTCATTTTCTTTCACCAGCCTTTCAATTAACAGCATGAACACAAATGCATGTGAACTGCATACTTTTTTAAAAGAAAAATGTTACTTCATGAGCCATGAACATTCCCACAATTTAGCTGGGGCATTTTAAGAAATAAGATGCCTCTGAGAGGCTGAGTATACGCTAGCTGATAGCAAAATTTCCTAGATGTATATTTAAATAGAGAAAATTACCCTCCCTCAACATGGTTGTCCATGATTCTATCATGTTCCCATCTACTGAATTGCTGCCAGTCAACTACTAATTCCTTAACTTTCCTAGCCTACAGGCTTTGAGACAGTATACTGAGGTAAAAATGTGGAAAGTTGAATCTGCTCATCACTACTCTAGCCAAGGAAAAGTAGCATTAATATCACAGTAACATTAGGCTGCAAACTTGATTAGAGCAGAGTCATAGCTGAGGGGTTAAACAACCTAGTTAGGTCTGCAGCAGTTAGCAGAGTGCTGAGTGGTTTTCTTTATCCCAGACACACATGCAAAAACTCTACTAGAACCATTACTGCTTTACCACCTGCCCTCAAGTACCTGGGAGAGCCTTACTGACCTGCCCCTTGATTTTTTCCCCTAGGTTCAATTCCCACAATCCTTGAGGGGAATTTTAGGAAGGATGCTGAAGCACTATCAGATCTCAAGTGATTTAACCTACATTTGTGTGTGAAGGTTTCAAGCTGCAGTTTGAATACAGGCCATTCCCACTCACCCCCACTTCGCTGGGTCTGCTGGCTTAGGAGCACATCCCACACCTCAGGGGAGAAGTTGTTCCCTGCAAAGGCTGCTACTTTGCCCATGTGGACAAGGCCCATGTTGGTGGCCTTGGTTCCCCAGCACAAAAAAGCTACACAAAAACCTTGTGCTGAGCCAGCCTGCAATAATAAAGCTACTGTCACACAGCAACTTAGCAATGCTGTGCTGGAAAAAGAACACACAGCACTGCCTTGTTATGCAGCACAAGGCTGGGCTACTCTGCTGACTCTGACTTACATGAGAAGCTTGTCACCTGTTCTTCCTGGAAACTCTGAATTCTTCAGTGCTTATTTAAAGCAAATAGCACCCAAGATTTCACTGTCATATAGCACACAGGGACTTAGTCCTTACCTTCTGAATGCCACCAGATACATATAATATGGTATCTTGTGAATAGAAGGACAAAAAGAACACACGCAAAAACAATACATGATTTTTCAAGAGTTGTTAAATACAATGGCTACCATACTATATATAAAATTGATCAAACACAGCACAATGCCCACCATGAGACAAAAATCAGTATTTTCCTGAAGCAAGAATACAGGAAGTTCAAATGCATAAATATTGCTGTAAAACTTGCATTGAGCTTTAATTAGTGACTTTGGTATCGTAAGTGAGATGATCAGCAACAGCTTAACTGTACTCAAAGGTCTTAGTGCTATGCATGAAGGTAAGATAAGAAATCTCAGAGTAAAGCTAGTTTAGTCTTAGGTTTTAAGCCATCAAGGAAGATGAGCTTTTTGAGAATTATTTGTTGAAGTTCAGCTTGTGGATCAAGTATTAGCTCTATATTCTTGGCAGAATCTTTCTGTTGAGACACCTCTATGCAAGACTGACAGCAGCTACTACAGAAAGTCCTGAAAGCTACACATATTTGTCTCAAGAACCACCAAATACAGTTACGTATTTCATCAAAATGAACAGAATACATACTGCTCCCTGACTCTTACACCTCATTCAGCCAAACAGGTTGTATTATACTCAAGTGAATGCTAACTCCTAATCTACTAACCAGCTAACAAAACAAATTTTTATCCTACTGCCATAATTCAAGGCACACACAAGTGATTTTTAAACAACTGATCAAGTACTCCACCACTTATCTTAGGATATCATTCACATTATTTCATTACTATTTGTCTAAGTTCTTGAACATTTTACACGCTAAATATCAGGTGTTAAGTATTTTCCCTCCAGTTTCAAGTAATAGTATATCCCTCCTGTAACAGAATGCTGGCTGCTCTTTATCCCTACACAATTTAGGAGTAACACAACTAAAGTTTCCTTCTCCCCTTTTCTTCCCACACCCTCATCTTACAATGGAAATAGGGGAAGCCATGAACAAACTCTCCATCCAAATGAATACCAGAACAATATCTGAAGGCAAAATGTGTTTCATCTTACTCTCCACAACCATTTACAATCTGATCTTTCTGGTCTAGTGAGAATCTAGAAGTCTGCCTCATTTTAGGTGCATTAAAGTAAGTAAGGAAAAAAAAATTACTTCTAAAAGGTATGCGATTATCAAACATACATAATGTAATATGGCTAGTGGATCTCAACCAGCTAAGTGGGCCGCAAAAGCAAGCTCTGTACAAAGAAAAGTGATACTACAGAACCCAAAAGGTTACAATTCCTAGGCCAACCAGGGTTTTTAATAGTATCCTACCAAAATAAACCCCCAACCAGGCAGCAAAAAGAATATCACATAGAACAGCAAACAAGATAATTTAAAATTCTTGTGCTTTACAAATCTACAGAACATTTCCTTCACATCTAAGCAGTAATTACACAACAAAAACTTACAAAACTTCCCAAAGAAATTCCTTTCACTTGGTACAAAAATCAGTGCACACTAATCCTGCAGGTCAGTTCCACCCTTCTTCTACACCACAGAAAGCAAAAGGAAGAACAAGATGCAGGCATTTCCTTACCTCTGATATCCACCAAGAGGCACCCCCTACCAAACAGGAGGGGTGTCTAAATGCCAGGAAATGTCTTCTGAGCTCTTGCCACTCCAGAGCACAGCATGATCAGCTGCCCTGTGGAGGTGGCACAGACACCGTGTCCAGCTGCACGAGGGAGCTCTGTGGAGACAGAGCAAACCTCAGCCAAGCAGAATCTTCCATCAAGTCATCTTACAACACAGAATGAGTGTTGCACATATAAAATCTTTATGAAATTAATTTTGCAAACTGAAGCCTCAAATACAAAACCATGAAACCACTTCAACTTATCATAAACGTTAACATTAAAACTACCTCTCATTTGCCTCTCTTTCCATTAACTTAGAGAGCTGGAAAAACCAACCTTTCGAATCATTGGGGGTTTTTTAATAGCAATCATCAGTGACTAAGTGAATGGTCCGAGGCCACCTAATGCATCAGTAATACAGATTTAAGAGACTGAGTGGATAACAGTTCCAGCAGTTTCAACTTCCTCATGCTCAGGCCCTAAACTCACACAAACCCTCTATCCCATAGGCAGAACCCTCCCTTTAACCCTGAAACTCGAAGAGCACACATGCAAACCAATAACAGCACTGTACCATGCTGCCTTTTTAATAATCAAATCCTACATATTCAACAGCATTTTTATTCAAAACTAAACACTCTGTCCTCAGAAAACATAGCAGTTTTATAGAAAAAAATAGTAAGACCGCTGAGTATCTGTTTTGACCCGGTACAACCGTTTGGTTATCTGACTGCGAGACTGACACAAAGCATCGTTTGCAGGAACGATGTCTTTGCTGTGGAGGCTGCCACGGGAATCAGACACCATACGGGTCCCCTCTGCCTCCAGGCCCCACAACNGCCGGGCACAAGGGCTGACCCCCTCAGCCCGACACCGCCGGCGACATCGCCCCAGCGCGCAGCTGCTGCTGCCGGGCCGGGCGCTCGCACTCGGCACAGAGGTGCTCGAGCCGGGCGGCCGCGGTAATCACGGCGGAGCGGATTTTAGCGCGGGCACACAGCACAGGAGGCTCGTCCCCCCTCCGCCGG